>JBBPNE010000985.1:0-10364 GCA_038090735.1 Xerocomellus amylosporus | reverse complement strand
GGTTTCGCCAGGTTCGCCACCATGGCTGCCAATGGGTAGTGTCGTTTCCCGTCAGGGAGCTCGTAACCCGGAAGGAGCCCCCACACGGCAGCATGCGAGTATTTGCCGTCTGAAAGTTTGGACATGAGCGTGTTTAACAAACACTGCGGGGTGTCACGACACCGTACCGCGAGGGAAAAGATCCAGGTAGCAGTGCCCGACGAAACTCGATTCGTCCTTTGCATCCTTTTCCCAAACCGCAAACTGTTGGACCTCTACACGGACATCAGTCACCCACTCGAGGTAGGCTCAGCACATCGCAAAGGACCCACCGGGGTGCCATACATCCCGCGCATCGCCCTTGATCTCTACGAAGTTGACTCCGAGTAGGTTCTGGTATATATCGAGAATAGCAGGGACGACGACAGACACGGGAAAGTACTCCTTGACGAGGGAATCATCGAGACTAAGGTTGCGCTCCACATAGAGGCGATCGTAATATCTAGCGGGGTACGATCAAGCAAAGACGGGGGAACAGATCCGAACGGCGTGCCTGTAATCCCAGATGTAAAAGTTGTCGTCGACGGGCAAGCCGCGCTTAAGATGATCCTCCTTTTTAAGCGCGAGAAGGGTGGCGCGTTCTTGAATGCCAAGAGGGTCGAGATGTCTCTTGAGCTCGTCCAAAAACTAGACACGAATAAGGGTTATACGCAGAAACATGAACGTTGGTGTGACAGACCTGTTTCGCATTGGCTGCGGTTTTGACCATTTTCACCTCCGTGATGTAATCCGCCCATGAACTGTATTGCAGAATCTCAGCGATCTGCCTGCGTAGGCGGAGGGCAGTGTCCAGGTGTCCGACATTGTTCACGAGTCTATCGTCAAAGGCCTCTTGCGCTGCTTTGCGCGTTTTCGGGTCGTTGGCATATTTGAACTAGATCGCACCGTCAGATCGACTACACACGTCGGTAGCCAGACGACACTCACGATAGGGAAGATATCGGGCGTCCTGAACGTGACCTCGTACAACACCTTGTCACCTTCCGTACGCTGGGTATACCCGGATATCACGTCCTCTGGGACACCATCGAGTTCTTCGCGTGTAAACGTGATGCGACCCTGTCACGGATAAGTAGTCAGACCGATCGATTCGGACGAGCAAGCACAAGCGACTCACGTTCTCCTCGTTGAAATTTTGCTACGCGATCGTGCACGATTCAACACCTTACACCCACGCAAGAAAGAAAAAAGACCACGCACCGTGAACTTGAGACACGCATCCGAAAGCTCATCCTTCAACCCCTTCAACCTCTCCTTTTCCTCCTTTTGCTCGAGCGCCAACCCCGCTCGCTTCCCGTCGAGCAACATCTTGTCGACGAGCCGCTTTTGCTCGGCACTCAAGGCGTCCCAGGCGCCCGTCTTGCGCAGGTTGGCCGCGGCGGTTGCTTTGGCCTTGTAAAGATCTTCACGCATCGATTCTTGGTTCGCATACTTGCGCGTGCGTTCCTCGGATTTGGTGGAGGCGTCGCGGAGGGCTTTGTTCGTCGAGACGTTTTGGTAGAAGCCGAGCGGCTCGATGGCGATGTCAAACTGGGCCTCTGCGTTGGCGAGTGCGAGCTGTCACATGATGAAGGGAGGGGGAAGAAAGGGACGTGAACGCGTGAGATGACAGTCATGCTATGTATGCTGTCAACTCACAAACACCTGAAAAGCGCGCGATCAGATGATCAGCGATTGTGGGGGGACAAGCAAAGTGTGAGGGCTCACGTTATCAAAACCGAGCTTGTCCTCGGGCAGCTGGACGATGTTGTCGCTGATCTGCTTGTCTCTCGCGAGGGCCTCGGTGGTCAGTCGCTCGATGTCTTCGATGGTGTGCTGCCAGCTCGGCGGGGGCTGCGGGGGCGTCAGGGATGCCATCTTGGTGTCCACGGAGAACTTGAAGTCCAAGTGGGCGTCGTGTCTTGATGTCGAGGCGGTGGCGAGGTGTCGATGTCGTATTCGAGCTTGTCTGGCCCGAGATGGGAGGTCGGGCCTGGTGTGGGTGATTGCCCCAATATAGGAACCATTCGACACCCGTCCACCAAGCAAGAACCTCCGTGTCGTTGCGAGACTCGCTGAACGGCGAACGACATGCATCACGCAAAAACCAGACACACACAAGTGAGAAAAAAGCTGACGGTTACCGGTAAATAAGACGTAAGAAATACATGGAACAACATTTATGACATTTATTCTTCAACCTCCCTCCACCTTTCGAATCGTCCGTTTATCGCGCTCTCCAACGACCGCAATCAGCCCCTCATTCTCAAGCGCCTTGATAACCTCTGCAAACTCGGCCCCGTCCACGCGAATACTACTCTGCTCGCCCAACCGCCTGATCGCGTCTCCCCACCGAATACCCCGACTCTTTGCCCCGCCGGCACCGTCCAACATAGCCAAGAGCTCCCTCCGCATATCGTCCCGCAGCCTTCTCTGCCCAACCCCAGTCCCCGTGTTGAGCAATCCCATATCGATCTTGCCCGTCCGTGGGTCCATCGCACTCGTCCGAATTGCCTCGCGCATCAGCCGACAGGCTTCTTGCACGTCTTCCAGCTCAACGTGTGCAGCGAAACGCATGCGGGCGTGTGCTTCGGAGAGGCGGATCATGCTTTCCAGCTGACGCGTCGTTGCAGTGATGCGTTTCTCAGCCGCACGAGGCTCGTTGGCTCCAATGGCGCGAAGGGAGACATAGGACGTGACGAGCTCGTCACTGGCTTCGGAGCTGAGCACGGGGTGGATATGCGTTCGAGAGTACTCGATGTACGCGGAGAGTTCTTCCAGAGGCTAAGCCACACCGTAAATTCGCAGATACACCAAAAGTTCGAATGCAACCAACCAAGATATCATGTCCTCCAGTGTCCGGAGCATCTTCAAGGTATAGCCCGACCAAGTGCTGGGCCAGCTTCCTGTCCAGTGTCTCGTCGACGCGATCCAGGACGAGGTAGAGCAGGTCAAAACGTGATATGAGAGTCGGAGGAAGGTCGATATTTCGGGTGATCGGCAAGTCAACATTGTATTTCGACTCGACCGGATTGGCTGCAGCGAGAATCGAAGTTCGAGCATTCAAGGTGGTGATTATGCCAGCTTTTGCTATTGAAACAGTTTGTTGCTCCTAATTATGCCATCAGTCGACGTCACCGAGCGCAGATTCGCGGACTGACCATAACTTCATGAAGGACACTACGAGTAGAGTCCGACATTTTGTCAAATTCGTCAATGCAGCAAACACCTCCATCACTCAAAACAAGGGCGCCACTGTATATGCTATTAGCCAAGAAGAAAGGATGCATTGATGCGAACTTGCCTTTCTAGAACAAGTTGTTTCGAGTCTGGATCTCGAGTAACGTAGGCGGTGAGACCAACGGCAGATGAACCTTTGCCGGACGTATACACTCCTCGAGGAGCAATCTTGTGCACGTACTAGGAGAATGTCAGACCCCTGGACGGAAAGTACGAAGTGGAAGATCACCTGCAGGATCTGAGATTTACTGGTACCGGGGTCACCAACGAGCAAGACGTTGATATCTCCACGATATCTTGGCCCTCCACCCCCGCCACCTCTCGCAATGCTCTTGTTTGTTCCACCAAATAGCTGAAGCAGTATACCCTTTTTGACGTCTTCCATCTCCCAGATAGACGGAGCAAGTGATCGTGCCAGAAGGTCATACAAATCATGTCTTCTGCTAAGATCGACGAGTTTCGCCTCGAGTTCGGCCTTGCGTAACTTTCGTGTCTGCGCGCCTCCGATGGCGTCTTCAACCTGAATGTGCACGACATCGAGGTACGTCTTGAAGAGACTCTTCATTGTTCGCTGGCGGGGGTTCACCCTGACAGGTACACTCCTAAAAATTCCCGTAACGGAGAGGCGGTCACCAGGTTTTGCCAGGTCGACCAGCTCGTCGTAAACACTCAATGAAACTGTATGGGGCGTCTGACCATCGGGCACTGCATCTGGGGTCTCTTGTAGCCTGATGACCTGTCTATCTGCAAATTCGCAACGGTTATGTATGAGTGACATTGTGCCAACGGATGCACAGACGTCACGAGGACAACGACCAGGTTCTTCGATCTTGCCACGGTCGATTTCGACTTGGACAGTATGGGAGCAGGTGAGGCACCGGAAAAACGCCACTTTCATGTCTGGGATGACGGGAGTGGCACGAATGACGAGACCCTTGATACAGATGAGCTTGTCGGTATCTACAAAGATGTTCGAGGATGATTGCACAAACAGAAGCAAGAGACCGATTTACCACTTGGATTGAGTTCGCGCATGTTGACAGACTTGAGTCCAAGGGGTCGCACTTTGTATACTTTGCCCATGATATCGGCAATTTCTTCGTCGCCCTGTTCCCCCTCCATGCCTTCTGCACCAGCCTGCTGGTCTTCGTCGGCAATTTCCAACACGAGATCCTTGAGTATTTGATCCATCGCGGGTATCACTTCCTGAGGGTACTTTTGGAGCTGCCCAAACAGCTTTTTGCAAGGAGGGTAAGAGAGCAAGTTGACCATGTCAAGATTCAGGTTGGTCTGTCCCGTTTGACGCATGATGCGTAGCTGGGCTTCGTACGAGATGACCTCGGCGTCCTCTGGGGAGTCGAACACAACGGTCCGTATGTTTTGCTCTCGATCATGCAGTGCGCGGTACTTTGGTTTGAACCCGCGAAGGAATTCGCGGAAGAGCTTCATCGTCTCTGCGAGGTTCACGGTGGTGCCCCATATCGCACGGATTTCGTCGGGTTCGTCCGTCGGCGCTGCAGGTGCGGAGAGGTTAGGCACGGATGAAGGTGGGATGGAGAGGTGTGTTGCGTCCGAATTGGGGTTGTCGCTGAGCAAGTCGTCGTGGTACGCTCTTCGCGCGACGCGGCGGGGCGTGGTGGACGTGAAGGAGGAGTGTATGTCGCCTCTGCGATTTTTGGGTGTCGCGAGCGGGGTGAAGCTGGCGACGCGCTTGGCCAGCGGGGTGGCAGGGTCGCTGCCCGGGAAGAAGAGCCGCTGCGGGCTGGCCTGTGGGGGCGCGTCCATGTCGACATCGTCGATGTCGGACGTCGGGAAATCGACTCGCGGCGGGGAGGACATGTCGACGGTGTGTGAGAAAGACGCGCGCGCGTCGCGACGCGTTCCACTCCACATTTAGGGTAGGCCCGTCCCAAAGCCTCGTTGCACGCGGTCCTTGTCGTCAACCACTACCCCAGCATTCAAATGGCTGCCTTGGACGACACGCATCAGGTTCGTTCTAGTGTACGATGGGAACCAGCATCTAACGAGACCGAATAGACGAGTATTTACATTCCACTCAAGGAGTCAGGTAGGGTCAGGCCACCCATATGCAGCGTTTCACCCACCTCTAGTGACGTCAGACACGGATGATGTCGAGTCCTATACATTGTTCCCAGACAGAGATCTTCCAAATGGCTACGAACTACGCTTTGCTGCGTACAAAAGCGCGTGGTCAAAGTGCCTGCAGCGGGTCCAGGTACGCCTCGAGTAGCATACATGGCATATACTGAGCCGTAGCAGGAATTGATCCTTGCCCTGCATGCGCCTATCGTGGATAGAGTGGCAGAGTTGGTCAACAAGGCCTACACGGACACGCTACCAGGTCTCCCGCACGCAGAATTGCCAGTCATCTCGGTGACAGGTACGCCCCCCCCCAGAAAACTTAAATATTGCAGCTAAACAGGGTACTAGTCTTTGGCGCTTCTTCGTCGATCTTTGACGAAATCTCGGCCCGTCTCGAAACAGAGGGGCAGGATGGCCTCTTCGACGACAACACTGGTACTCATATTGTTACCCACCTGTTCCCGCAAGATTGCCCGAACTTCACGTCCGCAATGAAGACGCTCATTACTGGCTTCGTCAATAAAACTCAAGAGGAGCTAGGCATGTGCGCATGGCTTTTCTGAGCCAGACGTCCGTCTAACATCTTCCTAGACTCGGTCAAGCGGAAGCCTGCAACCACCTTGTCCACAGTCGACATCAACCTGCTTCAGATATGGTTCGACGCGCTCTGTGAATCGAGAGGTAATAACGCACTGAAAATTTGGCGGTGCTAGCGTTAATCAGCCACAATCAGGGTCAGATAATGACACAACCCGTCTGGTTGTCATTTTGCACGATTTCGAGCGATTCGACCCACTGGTCGTGCAGGACCTCTTGGAAGTTTCCAGGTACTCAGCATTCAATTCGACTCAGTCGACAAACTCCCTGACATCTTACAGCCTCGCAATCCCCCGAATCCCCCTCGTCTTCATTCTTTCAATGACCTCTCCCCCAACACCATCATACATCCATGCAACTTATCCTCGATCGACCTTGGCTCGCTTGCAAGTTCGGAGTTGCTCGTTCTCAACAAGTCAGGATGTCCTGCATGATATTTTGTTGAAGGTAAATGACCCTACATTCGGTTCAGCATCCAGTTTGACCTTTCGCTCAGACCTTTTTTGACGTCGAGTTCGATCCCGATCTCGTCCTCGGACCAGCAGCAATTGAATTTCTCGTCGACTTTTTTGGGAGACATTCACCATCTCTTGATGGCCTGGTATCCATCCTGCAGGTGACAGCCCCTGTCAACCGCCCGTAGTCCTGTTTCTAAACCGTAATCCCAGCTAGCCCATATGAAACATTTTGAAGAGCCGCTTACCATATTCCTCGCCGGGGAAAGTCTGCCGTCCAGGAATTTGGCTGAGCTCGACTCAGTCCCCTTTCTCGACTGCATTCTTGCTCGAGTTCAGAGCTCGTCCCTGTCTCCAGGTCACTCTGCTGGCTGGCTGGCTGAGGGTGTAGATGAGTTGCTTGTGCTCGTCCGAACTGCCCGGGTAACCTTTCAGAAAAAATCAAAGTTGCTACGCGTGTCTTTTCGACTTCTCCTCGTTGTGCAAAACTTCATGGTCTCACTCGGTCACAAGAGCGAAAAAACCCTTCCTGAGCTAATGTGTACAGCTTTGAGAGGTCGTCTTGGGACGTCTTTTAGATATCTGTGTACGCTAGTCAAGTAAGTGACCGGGCCATATATCACTCTTGCTGATGGCATGTGCTTTTCAGAAAATTACAAGCAAATCAATTGGATGAGCTCTTGTCGGATCTACAAGATTTCTTTGTTGGTGTTTCAGCTGAGGTTCAAGGCGCGGAAAGGGAGATCATATCGCGGATCGATACCGCCCGTTCGGTTCGGCACAACAGTAAACCGCGACAAGTAAGAGATGTAGCGGAAACACTTGGGGACTGGTTACTCGATTACTTCCAGTGCGTGGTCTCACCTCGTGCCGCAATCAAACTTGACGACGCCGTGTGCCTGTCTCAGAGATCGTTTTGTCACCCTTGAAGAGCTACCCCTGTGGGATATATGGTATACTGGCTCTACCCCTTTCCCCTCCGAGGTATGATCGACGAATTCTGATCCTCGTCTTACCTGATCCATTCAATTTCCGATAGCTGCTTAACCCTTCCTTGCGTGCTTCAATATTTTCCGGTTTGCTGCATCCGCAAGACTACGGCGCGATTACCACGACGAATAATGATGTCGATACCGATGACGAGGAGACCCTCTGGGATATGCCCGATACAAGCATTTTGTTCCAGCGCTACCTGGAGAGTGGGAAGATGATCAACGTATTTGACTGGTTTGAGTCATTCACAGTCGTCCTGGAAACGCAAAAGCAGCGACAAGAGTCAGCGCGTGGGACGTTGATACCGACTCCCACGCGGCGAAAGGGGAAACAACGGCATCTAGAGGAGGATCAGAGCTATCCTGAGGAGAGCGAGGAGGAGCTTGAAAAGTGGAGATTAGAGGTTCAAGCGCGCTTTATTCGCTCGCTGCATGAACTCGATTACATCGGGCTCATCAAGCATACTGGTCGCAAAGCTGACCACGTTATGCGCACCGTGTTCGACGTTCCTGGTTGAGTAGGTGTATGTCGCCATTGATTGTAATGGACCTTGACTTGTTCCTTACATAGTTGCATTTACCGTAAACTATTTCTCCTGTCCATCGAATATGTAAACAGGCATGTGAATTGCACGACGCCAGCCAATCAGGCTGCAACGATTGACATTGATGTTCAGGTACTCCGTCGCCTCGTGCCGGTAGAGTTGGAACTTGGAACTCCGTCGTTGGCTCCCTTCGTTTGAACTTTTGCGCTCTCTCTCAGACTCTCACCACTCTCAACTACCTGTCCATACGTGCAGTAGCCTTTGCAACCACACCCCCACACTCATTTTCCATCACTCTCATTTCTCCAACATGTTCAGCTCTGCCGTCGTTTCCCTCGCTCTCGCTGCCTCAGCACTGGCAAATGTTTTCGTATGTTGTTCAAACACGTGGGATGTCGGTGGCGACGTTGACCTGTGAATAGCTGACCTCCCCGGTCGCTTCCACCACTTTTACTGGCGGTCAGCAAGCAACTGTCTCCTGGCAAGAGAGCGGTAGTACGCCGTCCCTTGCACAATTTGGCAATGCAACATTTGCCATCTATGTCGGGAACGCGATCGAGCAGGTACGAACCGCGACGTGACACCGCTTGCGACGTCTCATTCCTCTCTAGACACTCCTCCAGACGATTGCTACACCCGTCAATGTCTCGTCCACGTCGTCGTTCGTGTTCACGCCACAGCCGGACATTGGACCCAACAGTAGCCAATAGTAGGTCACCTCGGCCCTTTTTCACTTCCGTATTGCTCACTCGACACGTTAGCTTCATTCGCGTCACGTCTCACGTGTACATGGATGGTAATTACAACGCAGAAGCCTTCTCTGCCATGTTCACGTGCGTAAACTACCTTCTTTTGTGTCGATCCGCGCTGATATTGTCTTCTCGATAAGCTTGACCGGTATGACCGGGACATTCAACTCCACTGAGCAGGCTGAGATCGCTGGCCAGTCGACGGCACCCATCGGTGGGACGTCCACTCCCAGCGTTGCCACAAAGACGGCAACTGGCACAGGAACCTCGACCGCTACGGTCACGTCCAAGTCGGCGTCCAGCGCGCCCGCGACAACCTCTAGTTCGACCTCGTCGACAAGCGGTGCTGGCAAGCCCGTCATCGCCACCGGCTTCGTCGCCCTCGTCGCCGCACTCGTCGGTGCTTCTTTCCTCTGATCGTCCCTCTCTCTGCCTTATTTATTTCGCTCTCGGATTCCCTTTTTGTTCTGTCGTGTGGTTCTTTTTTTTGCTGGCGGATGGTGCAAAGTAGTATCTGCTTTGGGTCTTGTGCTGGAGTGAAGTTTTTTTTGGCTAGTCGAACTTCGTAATACTGGAATGTGGATTTTTGGATCATCAATGTCATCTACCGCAATTTGACAAGATACCCTGATCTCATGTGAACATGGTTTTTACAAATGAGGGTGGAACGAGGTGAGTAAAGTGTATCAATAACTGTGTAGGGTATCAACTGGCTACGCCACATGCGTGAGCTGGGTATAGAGTTTAATGGACTGACGTTCAGCATGATGTTGACTAGCTCGTGAATGTGATTCGGAACTGGACATACTGTTGAATGCATGCGATAGACACTGATATGGGCACGTACTCTACGGTGTGAAAGGGGATGTTTCAACAAAACAACGCTGGCGGATGATACAAGTGCATATAGTAGACATTGGGATTGTCGCGCACAACTTGACGTGGGTCTGTTAATGTGTCCCACCATTATTGTCTTGTACGGCCACAACACAACCATGAGGGAAAGGCAACGTTAACGTTGTATGACGTTAGTCCCCCAGCTTCTCGCTACACGAATTATTGTGAGCCCCAGCAGTCAAGCACACAAAGTGGACCCTCACCTCTCCGTTGCTGTGCGCACCAGTGGTTTGGTCGGGAACATTGGCGGGACCACCTTCTGAGCGCGGGGTCGTCTTGGGCGGTTCAGTTGGCTACGAGAAATATTATGAGTCCAATCTGCAAAGCGCATGGAGTGGACCCTCACCTCTACGTTGTTTTGCGCACCAGAAATCTCAGCTTTTGTTTCAGCCTGGACGCGGGTGGAACCAGCTTTTGAGTTCGGAGTAGTCTTGGGCGGTTTTTTCTTCTGCGAAGCACAATAAGCAATGGTGTTCACAAACGCATGAGACGCGTGAACGAGCCTTTGGTCCACCACTGTAAACCGTCCGCTGAGCCGAGCGGTCAGAAATCCGTGCCCTCTATCAACGGAGGAGGCCACACTCACTGCTTGCCGCTTACCCGGGGCCATCGTTGAAGGTTTCTCCTTTGGGGGTCTCGCTTTCGTTCGTAATGGGATACTAGACTGAGGGGGCGCTTCGGAGGGCGTTTGACGGCGCGTCTGATTGTGATTGCGTTTCGTCATCACTGTTTTGAACCACTTCCCGATGGTTCGACGACTCCCCTCAG
>JBBPNE010000984.1:0-10368 GCA_038090735.1 Xerocomellus amylosporus | reverse complement strand
GGCCCGAGTGAGGTAGTTGAGAAATTCAGCGGACGACATTGTGTGGGCCCAGGTGTCCATGGAGGTGGTCCATATATGTCATGCGGGCCCGAGTGGCATGGCCGAGACACTACTAAAGAGGCCAAGAGGACTCGGAGCTGGCCCATACAGGCCGAGAATGCCGAGGGCAAGTTGGAGTCAATACTGGAACATATATATTGCTCAACAAGCAATCAGAAATGTTATTCTAGTTGTGTTGTACAGCCAGTATAATGACATGGCTGGCCATGCCGAGACATCATTAATTATATACAGATTGTGAGAAAGTTGTGTAGTGATAGGAGATTTACTACAGACAATCTCATTGTGTGCCACAGTGTATTTCTCCTGTTCCAGAAATATTGTAGTGCATCATCCAAAGATGAGTCTAGTAGCATGCAATGGAATATTTGTAATAGTTGTGACCAGCCATACACCAAAATCCAAACATATTTCATCAAGTGACTCCCAAATTCATGTACATTGTCTTTCATACACATAGCATGTCTGATACAGTGTTGGCACTCTAGCTAACCACACCAGATCAAAAGACAATCACGACAGTCAGATGTGATAGAAAGATCATTACCAGTCTAGCTATGCATGTGCAACACCTTGTATGTTTATCAGACCAGTAGATTATATTTTTCCGTATGTTGTAAAAAGGGTCCTCAATCATGATGTTCACAATATTGCACATGCCATCTCTACAGTATATGCAAGCTTTTACAATTTGCCAAATATACCTAAAAACACACACTTCAGATAGTTTCCATGTTTTGTAGACATTTCAATAGTGACTCCAGCATACCCCCAGCATGCTTGGGCTATACAGGTTGGATTGCTCTCAGCCTCATTAGGGATGTCTCAGCATGGCCATACTGCCAGATTGGCGATAAAACAAAGCTGGAATAACATTTTGGATTCAATGTGAGGGAGGTAAATATTCCCATATGGACTCCGGCTTGCCCTTGAGCTCCAAGTGCTCTCGGCCTCCTGAGGGGTGTCTTAGCACAGCCATACCACCCTATTGGCTATAAAACAACACTGAAATCACATTTTCTTGAGCAATGTATTTGTTCCTGTATTGACTCCGACGTGCCCTTGGCATTCTCGGCCCATATGGGCCAGCTCTGAGCGCTCTTGGCCCCCTTAGGGTTGTCTTGGCGTGGCCTTACCACCCTATCGGCTGTAATACAACACCAAAATCACATTTTGGATTGCTTGTTGAGTAATGTATTTGTTCCTGTATTGACTCCAACTTGCCCTCGGCATTCTTAGCCCCCTTTGGGGTGTCTCGGCATGGCCTTACCACCATGTTGGCTGTAAAACATTGCCGAAATTACATTTTCAATTGGCTGGGAGTGATGCAAATGTTTCAGTATTGACTCCAACTTGCCCTAAGCATTCTCGGCCCATATGGGCCAGCTCCGAGTCCTGTTGGCCTCTTTAGTAGTGTCTCGGCCATGCCACTCGGGCCTGCATGACATATATGGACCACCTCCATGGACACCTGGGCCCACACAATGTCGTCCGCTGAATTTCTCAACTACCTCACTCGGGCCCTTACAATACTACCATTGGCATCATTTTTTGCCCACCACACTGGGGCCCACACAATATCCATGGCCCAATTTCTCGGCCATGCCACTCAGGCCTGCACAACACTTACGGACCACCTCCATGGACAGCCCACCTGGGTCCACTCAATACCATCGGCCAAATTTCTTGGCCATCTTACTCAGGCCTGCACCATACCCATGGCCCAACACCATGGCCACTGTGACCACAGCCACCCACCAGAATCCCGGCCCGACCATACTTCTTGGACATAACATCACCCGGGCCTGACCATACTTCTCGGTCCATAATATCACCCAGGCCTGGCTGTAGTTCTCGGACATAACATCACCCGGGCCGCATCGTGTGTATCAATTCTCTCCTCCATGTCTGGTTCACAGGCCCATCCATTGCACACAAGCAACTATTGTCTGCGGGCCCGACTGTATTTATCCACTCTTTGATCCCCTGGGGCCACCCGATAGCATCGGGTGAATTACTCACAGGCTCATCGCCACCTTCGGTACAAAGTGACTACAGTATGTGTTTCTTTAGTGACTACACTATAGTTTTCTACATGCTTATGTAAGCTACTAATGTTCTAACCCATATGAAATGAGTTAACAACACTCCCCCTCAAAGAGTATGGGGAGAAATCAAAGGAAAGTAGGTAAAAATCAATAGGATGACTACCTTTATATTCCAATGGAAATGAATTAATATCGAATGAACGATGAAAAGAGTCCAGGGTCGGTGTGCGGCTGCGTCGAGCGGTGTCCATATATGGTAAGTCGCGACTCGGGTAATGCCGAGTGTGCGCGATCTTGTATCCTCGACCTCTGCAGTGTCGTGCTACGCCGGTATCGTGCCGGGATGCTCCCCCAGTATCTGGACTTCGTATGTACGACGTATCCGATGCGCTTGATGCGCCTGCTTTGGCCTCGATGTGGCCATACGAGTCGGTAAGTTGATTTTCTCGGTATTTGATCTTCTGATCTTTTTAGACTTCGATTTGAGTCGTCCTCGACGACGCGGCGGATTCGGGAGCTCGATGGGTCGCTTAGGGTCGTTGGGAGGTGGTGTGGACGCCTCAGGTATGTCCGTTGTGATGTCGCGTTCGACCTGCTGGTACTGACCCTTATCTCCAGCTAGCGGTCTCGTTTCGACTCGTTGCGAGTCGCGGCGTGCGCTGCTTGTTGCGCCATCCTTACCATCTCGTCTCCCATTGTATTCGACGCCATCTCCATCGCTTTCGCGGCTCCAATCGCCCTCGACGCCTCTCAACGTCTTCTAGTCGCCTATATGGCCTCCAGGCCTGTCTCTTCGACGTGGTGAGTTCGTTCTGTCGACGCGCTCGTTTCTGATGCTTCCAGGACGTTCCTGGGACCTCTGGATGTCGCCTGGTACGGCCGTTTCGCCGCCCGGCTCGTCCGACTTCTCTCCAGGTCTACTTGATGAGTCTTGTCGAGTTCTTTGCTTCGAGCGTTTGCGCTCGCGTTCTGACATGTTTGACAGCTTCCTCGACTTCTTCTGGACTTCCTCAACGTACGCTGACGCTTTCAATGCGTCCGCTTCGCTGTCCGGGTCGCCTGACTCGACTTGAGCCATTCCAGGTGAGTAATTTCGACACCTTCGCTTCGAGCTTTCTCGGACGCGTTCTAACGTGGTTCGCAGCTTCGTCGGCCGCTCCCGATTGTCTCCCTCGCGTCCTGGCACTCCCGACGTGTCCGTATCGCCTGTGGTTGGCCCGGCGTCGCAGCTCGCAGCTGCCATCCTCTCCCCTTCGAGCCCAACGCTCAGGGACTTGGTTCGTCGCTGCGCGGGGTCGTCGGGTGGCTCTGGTGGTTCAGGTGAGTCGTTATACTCATTTGCGAGTCGCTCTCGGCACTGACAGGCTCCATCTTCAGCTAATGCCTTCAGCGTGGTTCGTCGTGCCGTCGCCGCTACCTCGTCCACTGTTGTATCCACCTCCCTGGACCTTTTCCATGCTGCTCGGGTCGTCACCCAGCAGCTTCGCTTCGTCAGCGCGGTCGGTTGGCATTTGACCACTCCGCCCCTAAATCGGCGTGCTGACAGATTCGGCTTCCGCCACCCCGCCACCTTCTCGCTCTCCAGACAGCTCGTCGGCCGGGTCGTGCGATGTACCCACTGGCCTCGTCGGCCCTGCGCACTTTGTGTGTGGGTTTGGTGTGTCAGTGGCTTCGTCGACAACTTGTCGACTTGCCGTTTTGGTTTCCCGATCGTTGATGCGCTCACGCGCTCGACGTTCTTTGTCGTCGCTGGTACGAGTCCTCTCGCCGGCTTCTCCACCCTCGACGTTGACTCCCGCTGCCTCCTCGTGGCTCCTTGCCACTCCATGGACCTCCCCGCTCGGACTTTCATCTCGCGGCATCCACGTCGACTGCGATGTTGTCGTTTCGTCGTTCAGGACCTTGCTGAGCTTGTTGCTCGCTCCAGTCCTCCGCCCCTCGAGCAGCGTGCTCGGGAGCCCTTTCGGTGGGTTGTCCCCGACTTTGGGTTCTTCCGACTTGATTCCGACTCTTCTGCATTCGTGCGCCTTGTGGCCACGCTCGCCGCACTTCCGACAGGCTCCATCAATGGTTTTTCGTGTGCGTGCAGCCACTTGTGGCTCTGCGTCGCGACATCCTTCAACGTTTCATAGTCGTTCTTGTAGCGGTTGTACTGTAGATTTGTCAAATCGATTTGTGAGGTATTTGTAGTAGTTGTGTGCTGTCGTGAGGTGAAGCATGGATCCGAAAATCAAATCTGGGAGTCCTATAGTTAAAATGAACTTGGTAGTTGCTTCGAGTCGCTCATAGGGAACAGCACGGGTACGGGTCACGATTTCGTGACCCGTGACAAACCCGTACCCGCGCTGCGGTACCCGTGGTACCCACAGTACCAGTCACCACCAATTGCCCTTGCCCTTGCCCAACCCTTGTGTTTGTAGGCGAGTGTCACACTGTGCTCTGCACCGACCACCCGCACCTGCGCCCTCGTCTCCCTCATCTCAGCGACATCATGTCGTCATCATCTGCGACAACACAAGGACGACAATGCGCCCGCCCTCATGGCGACACGACAACAATAACACAACAATACAACAAGTTACAACATGACAATGACAACGACTTGACTACGTGACGACAACAACAACATGTTTGTCCTCTCCCTCTCCCTCTCCCTCCTCGTCCTCACCTACCTCAAGTCGACACAACAACGCGATGTGACAACGGATGTGCTCGCTCTCACTGCCCTGGCCCTTGTCCTCAGCCACATTGTGTCGTCATTGGCGACGACACGAGGATGACAATGCGCCCGCCCTCACGACGACACGAGGACGAGGACAACATGACTATGCGATGCCGACACTGTCATCCTCTTCCTCTCCTTCCTCCTCTCTCTTCCTCATCCTCACCCATCTCATCCCCTCACCCACCTCGTCCCCCAACACACGATGGCGACGGAACCTCGCCTTACCCTGATCCACCTGGTCTGTCCCTCCACACTTGATGGTGACGGTGCCTCGGGGTATGGGTATGAGCCCTGGTACCCAGGGTTTTACCCGTGCAGATGCCTAGTCGCTCATTAGGCTCCGAGACTGTGCTGTTGAGATAGGGTATGTCGTCATTGAACTCCATTGGGTAAGACTTTCTCGGGGTTTAGCTGGTGAGTGAGCTAACAGGAAGCTGCAGGGCTCATAACCTGTAGAAAACTATAGTGTAGTCACTAAAGAAAAGCTACAGTACTCGAGGCCGAAATAAGGCCTGCTTATGTAAGCTACTAATGTTCTAACCCATATGAAATGAGTTAACAACAGGTTGTGCGTGGCGTAGACACCAGATCTAGGGCTGAGTACATGAGTGGGGATAATGTACGTACGAAATGGAAACACTAATGGGGCGGTATAGGTTTATACCTGTGTGTGGATCCAAAGGTCCGAAGGTCCGAGAGTCGGGGTTGAGGCTGAGTCTACAGAGGTTGGAAGGAGGTCAGAAGGGTCGGAGAGGTTGGAAGGGACTTGAGTGGACTTGGTGGAATTCCGGAATATGACACAGACACGACAAGTGCTGAGCCCACAAGGCCAGAGGGCACATCATACAACCCACCAGACAAGGCCCAGAGCATATCGCTCAAGGGGCGAAGGACAAGAGCGAGTGACAAGCTCAGTGCCGAAGTCCCAGTCAACGAATCAACTACCATGCAGCCAACGTGGACACTGTGAGATGAAGGGTTGAGCAGGGAGGTCCATGGAGCGGTGAAGAACCATGAGGCAGTGGGTAATGAAGTCCAAGGTGGAGAAGTCAACGAGGGAACTCGTACGACAAATGACAAAGAAGACGCACCTGGGAGTAGTGTTGCCACGGCTTGGCAAGCACCAGAAGCACTGGCTAAGTGTGGCAATGTCAGCTCCCTTCACTAGACTCGGCTGACCAAGGCAACTCGAGCCGGTCATAGCTGTGGCTCAACTGCTGTGAGCCACATATCAAGGTACCCGTTTCAGCTGCACGATACACAGTACAACAGTACACCATACACTAATAACAAAAAAATATGTGATGCCGTTAAGTATGAAGTGTACATACAAGTATTCGTGCTGGGAAGTCAGATATCACCCCAATTCACTGTGGTGAGCATGTCCGTATGAAATGATCAAAATAGCTTCTGAGAAGCTTATAGTCATGGCAGGCATCAAATGCCAATGACTGGGCATAGTCAAGGAGGGAGAAGAACTCAGGAGGAACAGAGTCACAGAGTGAATACTGGCAAACATCCACCTTGGATCTGATAACATCTGCACTACACTTGTAGTCCTGCCATGGGAGGGCGTCACAGAGAGGGTAAATGAGGATGTAAG
Organism: Xerocomellus amylosporus; assembly: GCA_038090735.1. Taxonomy (NCBI): domain Eukaryota; kingdom Fungi; phylum Basidiomycota; class Agaricomycetes; order Boletales; family Boletaceae; genus Xerocomellus; species Xerocomellus amylosporus. The sequence continues at coordinate 3,932 of JBBPNE010000984.1, read as the reverse complement.
CAACAGATTTGATATCATCACGGTGTGATTGCTGCAGACCACGGAGCGCTCGAAGGGAAGTGAAGGATTAGCTGCCAGTGAAAGGTATTTGTTTTTTGTAGGTAATATGGTGGTGAGTCTTGTGGTCACAATACACACGTGCAAGTCCAAAATCGATCAGGGTTAGGCTGCTTTGTTTGGCTCCAAAACCGGTCAAAATATGGGAGGGCTTGAGGTGACAATGGATAAGATTGCGAGAATGGACAAACTCTAAGAGTGAGATCTGGGGGAAATAATCATGGCAAATCAGTGCTAGAAGGCTGATGAGTGTGGTGGTAGACTCACCAGTTGATGACCAATGCCTGCAACGGTCACCACAGGGAATTTCTGTGAGTGCTTCTGGATCAGCAAGCACCTGAGCGACGGTCCCAGGTGGTCCATAACCAATGCCTCAATACCAACATCTGTCCCGAACCACCACACATGCAGGATGCCGGTACCACCTGCGAGAGCCTTTTGGATACAACACTTGTGTTGAAGCGCCCTCCCTATTTCCAAATGTCGAAATTTTTTAACCACCACATCCCCCCCAGAAAGGATGTTCATCGCGGCATATAGCTCATCTGAATTGAGGCTTGTTAACTGAATGCCATCATCCCAAAAAAAACTCACAGGAGGTACCTCCAACCCTCTTTGTAAGTTTGAACCTTCCATCTATGTGCACTGTGTTTGGGAATGTTGTTGCAGGAGAGGTGTCAGAAAGGGAGGCATTGTTGTGGGCCTTTGGTAGCACTGTCAGTCCTAGCTCCACTTAACAGCAGAAACAGAGTCTCTTGTATGGTGGTACAGACCGTACAGTGGAGGTAGAGTCTGATAACAAGAACTTACTGGTTCATCTTCTGTAGTATTGGTATCACTTGATTTGACCGACAACTGCCTAGAGACCATGGCAAGCGCTTTGGTCGGCCACCAATGATGGGAGTCACTTGGCTGATTTCCTTAGAGCTCTGACAGTCTGACTGGCAGTGACTGGAATGAACTTTCAAAGTAGATATGATCACTGTAGCTATATATGACATAGGAATCTGGACACCTTCATTGACTCTCAAGTCTCGTGAGAGATTTGAGATTTGACACCAAATGGATCACGAACTAAAGCCCAACTTGTGACATCCTCTCCATCAGCATTGTCCTCGCCATCCTCGCCTTCATCCTCATCAGATGCAACCCCTTCGCCCTAATCATCTTCTGGCGCTTCTTCTCCATGGTCTCGAAGGTTGGTCAGAATCTTATCCAATGAATGTTGCGCGCGATTCTGGTGGGAGAAGAGTAACTCCACAAGTAAATCTTCAGGATCTTCTTCTTCCATGTCCTCCTCCTCCAACATAAGCCCCACAGTGAAATCAAGATAGGACTTCTTGCGATAGAACTTGAGGATTTGAAGGGCTTCCATCAGTACTGGTTTGATCCGATTCCACTTCTTGGTGTCCGTTTCTGCGCTTGATGAGAAAATATGTTCACACAGGACAGCACTACCTTGGACAGGAAGGTAGTCCATAGCCATTTGATACAGCATTGGAAAAGTTGGTCCTTTCCCTGTGCAGCCAACGACTCAATATTGAGTGTTGCGCCCTCGGACCTAAGTCAAGACTCGTGAGAGCTCACCTCCCAAAACCTCAACACATCAATTTTCTTTTCTACTTTTAATCCTTTGTATGCACTTAGTTCTTGTTTCACCGTGCATAAACACGGTTCTCTGCTGCCCGAGGACTCATCTTCGCTGTTGATGGCATAACTGAGGCGGCGTCCAAGTGTCTTTTTTCGTGGAGAGACATGGGAACGCAGTGTTCCAGATGACCTAGATTCTGTTAAGTGGCAATTATGGTATTCCGTCATCTGTAGACTGATTATTCATCGAGCTCCTATCGCTGTTTGCACGATAGACTCACTGTGTCGAGAACAACCTTCTTTCTGACATCGAAATCCCACGAATCCCAGTTCAGTTTAATCCATGTCAATGGGTGGTTTGGGTTGAGAACTAGAAAAGGAGCATTAGTTTAGATAATTTGGATATGAAACATACATACGCATTGCAATATGTATATATGCTTTAGTGTCCCCCATACGATGATAATATTTCTCCACCTATTCCAGGTCCTTCTTGACAAAAGGACAGAGCTGAGGGTTGCTTGCATCATCGCGAAGCCTTGTCCAAGTGTTGTAGAACTTCTCAAAAACAATCAGATACTTGCAGAGCATGGGATGAGATAGCGCCCGAATGGCCTGATGTGGAATCTATACCGATCAAAGTCACTGTATTAGGGATTTTGTTCACTGTGTCGGCAGGCACCCGTGAGCCGCTGACTAAATATTCCTGAAATTCTCACCTCAAGGATCAGCTCAAAGTCTCGGAGGACTTGCCACTGCATCTTCGTGAGTTTGTACTTCTTCAGATCCTTGTTGTTGGGCCAGTCAAGGAATGCATTGATGGGCTAGGTGATAATTGACATTAGTGTATGTGAGCCTCAAGGTGTGTATTCGCATTGAGACCCTTACCTGGTGTAAATAGCGAAGATGACAGATCATGTAATAAACTGAATCCCACCGGGTTTTCATGTCACAAAGGAGTTGGAGGACGTTAATCTCTACCTTCTTGCCAGTATGAGTGGGTACACCATTCTCATCTTCTGCATCCCGATAGCCTGCTTCATTACCCTCCCGGATATAGTCCTCGAATTGGTCGCACCGCAGTCCAAATGCATGCGGTACATTGACAATATTATGACCCAAAGAAATAGGGCCACTTTTGAGTGCTTTTTTATCGGTTTGTCGGTTGTCATGATCTTCCAGCACCACCGAGAACCGTGAGCCTGCAATGTCCATGAGAGATTGGTCAGAAAGCGTGTCAATAACGTGTCCAGAGCAGATGTTAAGTATGTGGGGTAAGCATTGTATACGTTGGTCCTGGTGGTTGAATTCTATGTCCCGTTTAACAAGCAGGCCCTGTAGAACCTTGGTCATTTTGTCATTGTTGTCAGCATTATCCATGGTTATGTGTCCCACCTGGAAGTGGTATAGTCAGTGTTAGTGATCTGTCTATCAACTTAGAGCATTCCGAAGTTCAAACTTACATTTGCAGTGATGCTGACGTGATCCATCATCGCCAAAGCCACGTTTGCCAAGTTCTGCCTGTTGTGGCGACCAAACAAGCGATGGAATGCAATGAGGGCGCTCTCCAGGGATAGACGGCCATTCCCGTGCTTCTTAATCCAATGGGTTGTCATCCTGAGGTAAGGACGGCATATTCGGTCTGACCATATGTCTGTGGTGAGCAATACTTGTTTCTGAGCTTGCTGTTTGGGGGTTAGACTTGGACGTTGGACAACTGAAAATTGGGAAGATGTGTAACTTGTAGACTTACCGCTAGCTCAGCTTTCAAGACTTCCATGTACTTCCTCCATGATTCAATGATCAATTCGTGGATCTTGGTCTGCTTCGGAATGTCTGTTTCTTGAAGGTCTTCTCGAAGCAATAGAAGCAGGTCCCTGAATCCCGCCGTTCAATCACATTCAAGCTCTGGAAAATAGATCAGTCCAATTCAGTCATAGCAATCAAAAATACCAGAGTAGCAGTGACTGACCTGATCATCTTCAACTATGAAGGTGACGAGGGCTTCTTTGAATTTATCCTCAGTGAACTGTGGCCGCACAGTGTTACGGCTCGGTACGCCTCACATGCTTGAACGGACTTAGTCGTTTCCATTTCTCACTTTCACCTTGCGTTCAACACGCACCTTCATCATTCCCATGCCGCATGCACTCCTCACTTTCTTCATTACCGTGCAGTGCATGGTTATGCTTCTCTTCCATTTCGCCACCGACGTGCGGTCGCCTCATGCTTACCTTCTGTTCCATTCTATGGCAATGCTTGATGCACATTTCTACCTCATGCTA
>JBBPNE010000983.1:0-10369 GCA_038090735.1 Xerocomellus amylosporus | reverse complement strand
ATTCTCGTGTTTTCGATTTTCTGTTCTTGTCCCAAGAGAATAGCCTTAGAGTTTACACGACGCTCGTCACGGCTTGACACTGAAAGCTTATCTAAGCTTTGTCGACAGTGTACGAGCCCTATCTTACCAAAAATGGAGCTGGCCCTGCTCGTTGACGGTAGTCGGGTGTCCGAATCGCAATCTATCCCCCCTTTTTGTTGAATCTATTATTGTCCTGTAGTGAAGCATGATGCTTTATGTAGGATTCTATCCCCTTCGGCCAACCGATGGCCGCGAACAGCACGGCGCTCGCTTCGTGCGTAGACACGGCATACTGTAATGTTTCAGCCATCCGGTGTTGACAGGACGAAGCCACTGCCGGTTCCCTGAACCCGCCGGTCTCGGAGATCCTGTGGGTACACGTTGATCATACATCGAGGAGCCATTGCGAGCGATCTGGGTGATGTTACGTGAATGCTTCGATCGAAGTTGTGAGATTGCTCTCGGATCCCTCTGGCAGTGCAACTATCATCATCGGCGCGGAGCGGGTAGTTGGACTCGACAAACGGGTTTCATCAGTATACAACATCAGAAAAGAGAACAACTACAGTACTTTTATCAACCACTCAACCACTCTATAAAAAACACCCGGCACAATAACATCACGCCGGCACGACGATCCGCTCCGTCAAAAACCGCGACAATACCTGCGTCAGATCCTTCCCTCCCTCCGACTTTCCCAACACCTCCTCACTCTTTGCCAACACAGGCCTCGCACGCGTTAGCAACGCCTGTAGATCAGCCGTCATCTCCCCGGTCATACCCCTTCTGAGCCTCTCTGCCAGCGCCCTCGGCGCTCTACCCTTGCTCGCATCTAGTTGTGCGTTGTGCTCCTCCGCCTCCGCCTCTGTCGCCGCAGGGTCAAAGTCGGGCTTGGAAAGCCACATCGCGAGCTGCGTGACCGCGTAGACGAGGAGTGCCTCGAGGGTCCGTCGGGCGGTGAGCATGGCTTGGCTCACGTCGAGCGGCACATCTTTGATGGAGGTGGAGGGCACGATCGCTTGACCAGCGGGTCGGCTGACGAGACTGCGCAGCACGTCGAGAGTGCAGTTTGCCAGCTCTAGCAGTGTACCCAGGGATGTCGGCTCTCCGAGGACAACCTTGGAATGCTAAAATGAGAAAGACAATGTGCTCAGTAAACAGTTTGAAACGAACTAAGAGATAAACATAACGTACAGGGATGATGAGCGCCTCGTGCAGAGGCCATTCCTCTTGCTCCTTCAGGAGCACGTCATACGCCCGACTGACGCTGACCAGCGTCGACACAATTGAACTGCACAGCCTGAACATCACATGGACCAACCGCGCGGTAAGGGGGTGCTTTCGTAGATCCATCATTTCAAGTTGGGTCAACGACGAGTCCATTGGCTCTTTCTCCATCGCCGCCCGCTCTTCAGAGGTGACAGGTTCCAAAAGCCTAGCGAGGTGATTCGGATGCGTCAGAGCATAGTTCAGTTGCTGGAGGAATACGAGCGCGCGTGTAGAGAACACGCGGAGTACTTTTGTAAGAACTGGATTGGAGTTCGTGGCAGCGGGGGGAACGCTCTCCGCAACGGCGTAGAACAAATTGACAGTCTGCTCCATCTCCTCCAACAAAGGTAGTGTGACGGGATCGCCAATGCTCCAGGACAGCGCACGCGCAATTTGTTTCCCGTAGAGCTGGACCATGCCACATGCATCCGCGCTGAAGAAACGGTGCTGGTTTCCCAAGGCATAAACGACCCCAGCCACGATGGAAAGCATATAGCAATATGCTTTATGCGCTGGGCTGCGTTCTCCTGGTAGTTCAGGCAACACAACATCAATCAGACCGTCGCTGATGGCTGCGCTGATGCTGTTATTACTGTATGCCGCTACTACCCCTTCGCTCGCGAACCTCTCCGCTCCGGACGGAATGCTGACGAGGGCCATGTGGAACAGGAAGATGTGTGGTGTATATAGCGGCATTCGTCGTGCTCGAAGCAGGGGCAGATCAGAAATGCCAGCTATATCCGTACGGACCAGCAACTCGAGGCTTGACTTGATGACGTCCGTCTCGTGGCACCGCGTGAGCCAAGGTAGGGACGATGCACTCACGTCCGGCCTAGTACATTGCTCGAACACGGCAACAAGGAATTCCATATCGCGGTCAAGATCCAGATCAAGACGCGTTCTTGCAGAGTCAAAAGTGAGGCGAAGAGCATCGACGACGAGATTCAAGGTAGCTTCGACGAGTCCGGTGATTTTCAGGCGTTTGGCCGCATTTACAACCTTGGGCCGGGTAGCCAGATTTCTGCATTGCCGGACGCAGAAGTACAGTATCTGCAAGAGCGTCCTGTGGAATGGAACAGACACTTTCCCAAGGAACGACGCGGAAGCCGGTTGTGCCTCGTTTTGCAACAGGTCATGGACATTAGTGACGAGCGTCATGAATGACTCAACCTCGGCGTCCGTATCCGTAGTGGAAAACCATGCGACCTCGAGTACTGAGAGCAGGAGACCGAGTCGTACACCATGGATGGTCGCCAGCATGTCTCCTCTCCTCTGCTCATGAGCGAGAGCCGCAGAAATGGTTGACGCTAATGCCAGCAAACTTGGCCTGGTCCCTTGGTCGACACGGATGAAGGGCAACATTTGCTTCAACAAAAATTGCCAAGCCTCGGCCATGGCCGTCTGCGCATGCGTCAGAGAAAGGTTGAGATTGATTGACAACACTTGTTTCTCAATCGAATCGACATCATCCTCGTCAGTGATGCACTGCTGAAGTCTACTTCTCAACAACTTCGGTGAGAACATAAAATTGTCACCAAACTCGCGCTGCGAGACTGGACCTTGCAATTGAAGTTGGTCGAGTGAAAGGCCAGGGAAGCCTTCTGAGAGCTGTTCAGAAAGCTTGTCGTATAGACCCGGATCATAGCAGCTAGAAGCGCCCTCAAGGATAAGTTCGTTGAGCTGGTCCTCGCCCTTGAAAGAGGGAGTGAACTGGGTGTAGCTGAGCGGTTTCGAAAGAGGCTCAGTGGCACATCGCGGAGCTGGCTGGAGGAATATATCCTGTCCGATGATGCGGATAGCGTATGACTTCACCATGCCACGATAAGCCTGGGCGGACACTGCTTCGTGAAAGTTAGACTGTCGTTCGCCATCGACCGCGATAAACGATTCCACGGTATAGTCTGGATCCGGTCCGAGTTCTTCTCTGGCGATAGCAGCGATTTGATCCCAGAATTTCTTGTTTTGACGGGCACCTTCGATTACAGATTGATGTTCGAGGCCATGCTGCCACACGACGTGGATGAAATGGAGAACGGACGCAAGGAGGGGGGGATTGGCTTCCCAAAGATCCTTCCAGTGCCCAAGGGTCTCCGTCGCAATCTCCAGCGCGCTCTTCGGCTTCTTCTTATCGTCGCCGCCTTCCTTCCCCTTCTCCCCCTCCCTCGCCTTCCCTTTGGAGCTCGGGATGATAAACTCGCCAGTGACAAAGAGTTTGGAGAGAGCAGGCTCCTTGTCCACGGCAAGGGAAATAAAACTCCAGACGGCGCTTCGGAGAGCGAACTCTTCGAATGGATGTTCCACTATACGAACCAAGGAAGCGACAGTAGCTTCCGGGTTGGAGAGATGACCGATGATCGTCGGGGGAGAAGGAACCGATAACGAGAGGGAAGCGCACAGGGCATGAAGAACGCGCATGGCTTCCAGAGGAACAACGGTGCCCACATCCCTCTCCTTCACGAACGTGGCGAGCACATCCACAGGATCTACACGGGCTCTCGCAGAGTCGGAGAAACCTGCACCACCAGCCACTTTCGCGCAGAGCGCTTGTTCCAGCAGAGACGGCTTGTGGTTGTTGGAGGATACCTGCTTGTAATCGAGGACTAAGCGCGCAAGTTGGAGGTGCGACTCGAGCAGGTATATCAAGCGGCGGACGTCTCCGAACCTCCTTGCGTTGTAGAGCGATTTAAGGATGCTCGGGCTGGCTGCAATGGCCGATACGAGGGGATTGATCATAGAAGTCGTGGCTTTGTGAAGGAACGCGTCGATGACAGCCTGGCTCAAAGTGGGGAATGGTCGACTGCTGATGGCGGGAGGTGACTGGAAAAGAATATATGCGTATAATGATGATATCCGTCTGCCGATCTCGAAACGGTCCCCCAGCTGAGCATATTTCCAACCCAAGTGCTCCACCCAAATCTCGCCGTGTACGAAGTTCGCAGCTCGCACGAGAACCTCCTCCTTGACTTGTCGTAAGCGCTGGTTGTCCGGTGGAATAGTCAGCACGGAGACGAAGGCTTCTTGGAGGAGTTGCTGAACAAGATTCAGTAATGCGAGCGTCATTGTATATTGACCGGTGGCTCTTTCTGCAGGTAAGGCAACTGTCGCAAAGCCAGAGGATCGGCTGGGCCCAAAGAGCGCGGTTGCAGAGCGTATATAAAGCCAGACTCGGAGGGAGTACTTGGGCAATGTAAGCAACGCCGAAAGCACGCTCATCGCCGACGTCACGAGCTGGGTACGAGAAAAGCCACGCGTTTGAGGACGACCGAGGGCTTCTTCGAGAATCATCGTAGTCAATTGCACCAAGTCTGCAGAGCCGTTTTCCGCTTGGGTAGTGGAATCGCCGGTTTCGAGAGACTCCAAAAGCTCCTCCGCAAGAATGGGCTTGTCCTGTATGACGCTGCGGATGAGGTCAAGTGCATCAGTCGCGAGTGCTTCGTCGCCTCCGTCGCCAATCTCCATGCCGACGTCCTCTAGCCTCAGCGTCAAAGGCGACGAACCAGGACCCGTTCTACCGAACGTCACGTCCTGATACAAGTCCGTTGTACCCGCGTGCATACTCCGGCGAGTGACGTACTCCGTGAGCACATCTAGGACAACCTTCCAGCCACTATACTCGTGCTGCCAACATACTGCAACGAACTCTCCACCGTCACCACTAAGAAGCCGTCCAGTGGAGCGCGGAGGTATTATCGAGCCGCCAGGCAATCGAATCGCTCGGATGTTGGTATACGATAATCCAGGCGCTGAGGCAGAGCGTCCATATTGAACCCTCTCATATACTGCATTGGGGCCAGTGCACGACGAAAGGGGAATGACGAGCGAAAAGGTTGGGAGCTTGTCCATGTAATAGAAAACATGTTGAGCGCAAAGCTCGCGTTCAGCTTCTTCTTCCTCGTCCACAGACTGAGAGTATTCCGCGGACGACGCCACGCAGAGGGGATCGGTGTCAAGGAACCCGGACACAGTCATTGCGCGCAAAAGCCTGGCGAGAGGTCTGAAGTGGATCGGGAAACGCGACCGAGCGACATCTATTATAGCCCGCCGTGCGACGCCTTGCCGCCAATCAGACTGCCAGAACTGTCGACATATGCCAGCCACCGATCGACTTTCGCTTCTTCCGAACAAGGCAATCCACACTTCAACAAGGGAGTCAAAATCTGGGATGAGCTCCACGGGGACCAGCTCCACAACAGCCATCAGAAAGCCTGAAAGGAAATCAGCCACCACAACTAGCTTGAGCATGGGTACTCACCCTTCAATACAGAGCGAAATGCGATCGCGTTGGGGTCCGTTACGGTAGAACCTGCCTTCCAAGCGATTGCGGTGACAAAGAGCGGCGAAGTTGTCAACAAGTTGTGCAGCAACCTGAACAAGCCCACTTCGTTACTTAATGCAACACGGCCCATAAGGACAGGTGTAGGTTCTCGTTCTTTGCCGCGCGACGGATGGGTCTGTGTTGAATCATAGAACGAGCGATACGAATGAGGGACCTCCTTCGTATCCATGATCTTCGCGCCTATTCGAGAAAGCACAAAAGCCCAGCTCAGGTAGGTACATGCGTGCTGGTTGCCGGGACTGGAGGTCACGAGGTCGTGTATTTGTTTCAAAGAGTCTGGAGAAGCAGTGTAGAGCGTCTTGTCTGCGGGTGTCGCCGATATTTCAATACCATCAGGCTCTGCAACCCTCTCCAGTTCCAATATCTCGATCGTGATGAGCATCCAGAGACCAGCGATGTCTTGGAGAATTTGCATGCCTTCCTCGTCTAGAAGAAGTGTGGAATTCTGTTGCGAAGAGCCGAGATTCGTGCTGTAAGCAGCTTCGAGCAACTTTACCACAAGGTCGCCCTCGCAGGGAACATATCCCCACATTGTCCAGAAAAGCACCTCCAACATTGCCAACTGCTCTCTAGAATTCTGTTTGGCCCAACGAGACGCAGCCCTTGGATCCTCACTAAAGGTATCCGGTATGCTCCCTTGAGTTTTTCGCAGGTATTCGGCAACAAGCGAGTCGGCAAACGCACGACCGTCCGGTAGAATATTGGGGAGGAGCTTTGTAGCCACGGCGTGTATCGGGTCAGCGGAGTTCTCCTGAGCGCGAAAGAGTGGGATGCAGACGCGAAGAAGGAAAAGGCGCTCAGAATAGTAGAATGGTGTGATGGCAGTAATGAGCTCTTCGACAAGACTCTTGTCCGAACTCGACCCGGAGCTTATTGACAGCCCGTCGTTGTAAAGAAACGATCGTAGTAGAGTGAACGCCTGAATCTCGTCGATCTCGAAATGTGAGCTGAGCGCAATGGCGAATTCCTTTGAGACATCGTCCACTTGCAAGACACATCCGTCCGGCAGCGTGACCGTGCCACTCTCCACGGCCTTGCGTGACGCGGGTGTTGGCTTTCCGTAGGGCTTCGAGACATCCCGAATTTGCGAGATGCGGGGTGTTATTTTTTGGGAAATCTGTTCCACCGACCCTCCGTCACGGCGACCAGTGAGAAATGAGTGGAGCTGTTGGTATGTGCTATAGTAGGCGTGTTGAGGCGCAAAACCAAAGGTGGGTCATACAAACTTACACGTCAATCAGCGATGAACGCTGTAAAGATTCTCCAGACATGCTGGCGCGTGAACAGCTCCCTGTGTTCGAGTACAAGGCGTTGTTTGTCGATGTTGATACTCAAAGCTTTTGCTAAATACGTCCAAACAACGCATCCCGAACGAACCGCTAGTCCAAGGAAACTAGTACATAGTTGGCATCAAAGTCGTTGGGTGTATAATACAAAACTGCTGTAAAAATCAAACCCAGCCTCGAGCAGAGCCACGTCCACCACCATGTCCCCTTTCCCTATCCACTACAAACATTGCATCCCGCATCGTCACCAACATTCTATCATCCTCTTCAGCAGCTTGACCGGACGTTGTCGTAGTCTTCTTTGAAGAGATGTACGGACGAGCCCACGACGTTCCAGCGGCAGTAGACGCCGCGGGTGCAGTTGTCGTTGCCGGTGTCGACGTTATGGCCGGTACTGTGACCGCAGGTGCGGGCGTGGCAGGAACCGGCTTTGGTTTCGGAGTCATTGGCGTGTTGGAGGCATTCATCCATGCATATTTCCCCCCGAGTCCCGCAGCTTGACTAGCGACCGCATTCGACATTTTCTTGCGCACGTCTTCGGACATATTTCTCGCCGTGACACCAGGACCCTCCTTTTTCTTCTTCTTCTTGGGTGCACCGCCCTCTTCTTCATCCACGGCCATTGGGCCTCCGCCTCCAGAAGCTTGTGCGGCCAGGTTGGCTGCGTGTGCAGCCGTGAGGTCGGCCCGCTCCTTGCGTTCCCTCCGAATCCTCATTTCTTCCTCCCTCTCATTCCTTTCCAGAGTGGCAAGTTGTTTCCCCAGGTCGCTACGTATAACAACACTCCACATCGGGGTACCGTCCTCGTACATGGATGGCGGTTGGTCGTATTGCGCGTCAGTTCGGTGACGAGCGGCTGCGATCATTGCTACGACGAGATCCTGCAGTCGAGCACGGAGAGCAAGGGCAAGATAATTCACAGAATCTTCTGGAACTTTGGTGATCTTATGCTGCGTTCCAATACCGCGCACCGTTGGCCCGAGAAAACGGGTGTCAAAGGATGGCGTTGTGGGCTGCTTCTTCGACCGGTCCTCGAAAGGGCGGTATGCTTGGTGCGAGTCGTATGACCGCTGCAAACTCTCTTCTTCGGCCTAAATGTGTGTCATTAAACAGGCTGAACGGAACGGAAGGGGGGGCAATACCCTCAAATCTACACCGGCGCTACCAAGCGCGTCATTCAGTGTAGCTACGTCAGCAGTGTCCACGCCGCTGGCAGCGTTCGCAGCCGTACTTGTCGCAGTAGTCGTGGAAGTTGTAGCAGTGGCTTGTCGCTGCTGCGTTTGCGCTGCGCTCATTGCGGGGGCGTATTGGTAGTGCGCGTATGCCGCTTGGGGATAATGTTGCGAGTATTGGTAATAAGTTGTTGTACTAGACGGTGTTCAGTATACCAATTAAATTCTAGATAGCGGAGACATGTTCGACTGACGTGGCCACCTGAGATTGCTGTTGGAGTGCAGGGTCGATGGGGATGTCTGACCGACCAAAATACCGGTTTACGATCAAGGTAAAGAGAGAAGGAGAGGCAGCGCACGTGCTGTACCCCACTGTGTAGTGTATTGCGTAGCAGGTTGAGTCTGCGCCGGGGCGGGTGTTTGCGGAGTCTCAGACTCGGTCTTCATCACGATAGAGGGTGAATTCACACTGAAAATGAGCAGGTTGAGAGAGTGAGGACTCGAAAGAATCTTGGAAATTTACCAAATGGTTTACGGGAGTGTCTAGTGAATGCAGAAGGTGCCAGAATCTCTGCCTCGCGATGGGCAACAGGCTGAACTTATCCGAGGGGTATGGACGAGCAGTGTTGTTTGTCGTTGTTTAATTCTAAAGTTCTTGACAAATCAGGTTCAGGCCCTTTTGCTTACGTCCTTTGACATCAAGTTTGTGCAATACTTAGCCCCCACGTTTCTTGACAGTAAAGCTGTTCGGCACGCCGAATGGCAGGGATGAAATGAACTAACCTTCCTGTGAGTTTTCCTCAGAAACAAGTTACTGGTTTGTATGAAGCATCGTTGGGGCATTAGTGCCAATGTGGTTGCATGAGTCGCATTGCCTCACATGTATAACACTCGATTCACAGGCCATTCTCGCGTCGACCATACGTTCGATATCTCTATTGCATATCCATTGCTCAGGCTGACGCCCCTAGTCTATTCAGCGGCCGTTGTACCCATCCACAAACCGTCTCGCTTTTCATTCAACATCCAGGTGTAGCAGGTTTGTTGGGGTGATACGATGCCGTATCCGCTATGGCCATATTCGCGTCTACCAGTACTGGCGTTGAATCCTGATTGAGTTCGTACAATACCCAGGGTCCTACCAGATAGCCAAGCGGCTCCGTTTGCAAAATCCACGTCCTCCCTTGGCATTTTCAGTGGCAATATCTCCCTAAAGTCTCTCTCCCAGAGTCTCTACACGGACCCCACGAAACTGTCCGAACGGACAGTTCCAAGGGACCCCTCCTGTTCTTCATCTAATGCATCACACTGCTCCTCTGATTGGCCACATGCTGTTCACCTCGTTGGGTGTCTCCGCGCTGTACAACGCTTAGCTTCCATGTTGGACAGAGGAGGTCCATCGGAGGCCGTTGTTCGAGAGGGTCCTCCAGAACCCGACCTTGACCAAGTACACGTTTAGCACGCGCGCACGACTGCTGTGGTATTCATTGGGATCTCCCAATGAACTCCTTCCCAACGATACCAAGGTGTGGTGGCAGTGGAAGGCAGCGATTCCGGAGCAGCTACAATGGGGGATTGGACGGATTTACCGACATCTGGGGGACTACTAGTATCTCCGATTTGATTCGCTCTGATTCCTCGTACGTTGCTGCAGATGAGGCTGGTTCAGGCAGGTTGTTCGCGCTCAGACTGGCGGGATTTATCAACCAGAAACTGGAACTCGGCAGACTGGGAGTGGTGTCAACGTTCGCATCACGATAGTACTTGGCGACTTATGGGGTTCTGAGCAGGCTCCAATCCACCGACGCTTCGAGCGTGAAGGGCGAATTACTAGGTCGTAGTGACTTGATCAAATCCGAGATTCAGACACTGCAGACCTTGATAATACGTACCTGTAATATACGTTCGAACAAGTAAAACTCATATCACCATCACACGACACAAAGGTGATCAAGTAAACTCTTCAACATACTGCGTAGCAAGGCGACAAAAAGACGCGAGCATAAAGGGGAGGCTAATAGGTTTGGCGTAATAAGGTAACAAAATGTATGGCAAAGGTATCAATGTGGGTATGTTCCAGGAAAGCCAAATGCATGAGGATGGTTATGGACGTTATTTCAATGCCGAGGGCTACATAAATGCAGAGTCGAACTCATATGAGTTCAAAGGTCGAGGTCGTAAGCATTGCATAAAAGCAATGCATAAAAGCGAAGCGTGGAAAGAAATCCGAACCAGTCTGAAAAATCATTCGTGAATAAATGCGTCAACATGTTCATCGGTATTCG
>JBBPNE010000982.1:0-10388 GCA_038090735.1 Xerocomellus amylosporus | reverse complement strand
GAAAATGTTACATTTCGTGACCATCATTCGAAAATCTATCTACTAAGTCTGAGGGACAAGAGTAATATATATGACAAGAGGATAATGTTGATTTCATGTTGCTCAAGATTTTCCTCTTTGAAAATGCTTTGAATCAGATGTGGTGAAATAAGTAGTGAGAATTTTGGTATGGAGCTCACCCAAAGAAATGCCCCGGCGGATTTCCAAAACAGACACTGCAACTTCTTCTCCCACATGCCGAAACGGAAGGGATCGACGCTCAAAAGCATTGCGAATTTCGGCCACAATGCCAAAAAAAAGGCCAGATATGAGTCCGATGTTGAGGAAAACAAGTTAAAGGAGAATACAACACTTGTGGTTGAATCTCTGAGTCGTGCAGCCTCTCAGGATCCTCGTTACTCCGAGTCTGAGTCGTTTTCTCGCTCGGATCTCAATACAGATCTTTCTAGTCTGTCATCAAGTGAACACAATCATTTCAGCTGCTTGGGGCAGGACATTGAAGATAAAGATCTTTGGGATAGGACATACCAGACTTTTTTTGTCTTGCAATCCGAGGACTTGGATTCCGAGCCACAGGAATCTCAAGTTGACAACTCGGCAGATCCAGTCAGTGGAGTTGATCCCGGCACAGGTGATTCGGGCTTACCTTCAGGAACTTCAAGTTCGGGATCACCACAGGGTGGTGAGCTCAACTCGGAGCTATTGGAGAACCCGGGCCTGGGGGAGTTAAGGGAATTAGATGCAGAGATAACTGAAGATTTGGCCAACTCTGACAGTGAATCAGACTCTGAGTCTGACTCAGAGAGTAGAAGCTCCGAGGCAGGAGAACCAGAAGACCAAGCCACTGACCATCCGAGTCAATCTGATGACCAAGTATCAGAAGACGAGACTTCAAGTTGGAGCAGGGAACAAACCAAGGAAAGGGACTACAGTTATGAAGCTCGTCGCCCGCCAAGTATTGTGTCTGCACAGGAGGCACTACGGGACATAAATCTCACCTTGAAACCGCCACGAAACACTGGGCATGGCCAAAAGGATGCAAGGCTTCCACTCACTCTTCGTACGAGATTGGAGTGGATGGCCTCGTTCCTGTGGCTTTACACAGATTCTGGATCACCACTCGGTGCACAAGGTGCTGTCAACTCACATTGGACGGCTGCATCTCTCCAAGCTGCACATGCACAGCAGAGCAATCCCTGGCGAGCACGTAACCTACGAAAGTGGTCCAAGGCATACATCACTGATCGTGAAGCGCTGCCACTCTCCGAAAATGGGAAATCACATATGTCACGCATAGACAACGACAGTGTTGCAGCAGAAATTGCACTCCACCTCCAGGGACTCGGAAAATATGTCCGCTCATTAGATATCCTTCAATATCTCGAGCAAGCTGGTGTCAGAGAACGACTTGGGATAAAAAAAACCCCTCACCTTTCGACAGCGAAGAGATGGATGAAGAAGATGGGATACCGCTGGACTAAGAATCCAGCTGGCCAATATGTTGACGGTCACGAACGTGAAGACGTCGTCTGGTATCGACAAACAAAATTTCTTCCTGCCTGGCAAGCACTTGATGATCGTACACGGAAATGGCTCGGAGATAATACTGAGATACTACATCCTACTAGTCACGCAACACAACGCCATATCGTCATTTGGTTCCATGACGAATCTACATTCTATGCAAACGATCGACGTGTCGTCCGCTGGGTATTCAAGGGCGAAACTGCTATTCCACGCACGAAGGGGGAGGGTGCTTCCTTGATGGTTGCAGACTTCGTGTCTGCTGATTACGGATGGCTGAGATCTCCTGATGGGAAGACCCAAGGGAGGGTACTGTTCCGATGTGGCAAGGCTCGTGATGGTTATTTTACAAATCTCGACATCCAGAATCACACGAAAAATGCAATGGATATCCTAGACGAACATTACCATGACGACGATCACATCCTCGTCTTCGATAATGCCACCACTCACCTAAAACGCGCTGATGATGCACTTTCCGCTCGCAAGATGCCCAAGGGTGTACCAAAGAATGGGGGGAACTGGGGCATTGAGGTGAACCAAGTGGATGCAGATGGGAAACCGGTGTTTAGTGCCGATGGGAAAATCTGCAAGCATAAGGTGCGAATGTCTGATGGAAGATTTGATGATGGCACCGCGCAGCCACTCTACTTCACTCCTAACGATCCACGTGGACCCGAGGGCATTTTCAAAGGGATGGCAGTGATTCTGGAGGAACGCAAATGCAAGGATCCATCAAAATTCACCATCGCTGATTACACAAAGCTGAAAGCCCAATGTGGAAAGAATTTCGACTGCAAGAAGGATCAAATTGACTGTTGCTGTCGACGGATTCTGTACACGCAACCTGACTTTGTTGGGGTCGAGTCCCTCTTGGAGACACTTTGCAAAATGCGTGGCCATCAAGTACTGTTCCTCCCGAAGTTCCATTGCGAGCTTAATTTCATAGAGCAGTGCTGGGGCTTTGCAAAGCGACTGTATCGTCAGTTCCCCGCATCATCCAAAGAAGCTGAACTCGAACGAAATGTTCTCGCAGCGCTCGACTCAGTCCCTTTGATTACCATGCGACGGTGCGTGGATTGTCTACTGTCATGTTATTCATCACATTTTAATTTGCCACAACCATTGATATAGCTTCGCAACACGTTCTCGTCGTTTCGTGGATGCCTACTTGAAAGGTTTATCAGGAAAGCAGGCTGCTTGGGCATCGAAGAAGTATCGGGGGCATCGGGTTCTACCTGAGAGTCTTATGGATGATCTGGATAAGGCTGATATGCTGTAGTACACACGATGTAAGGATTCTCGAGCTCACAGCCATTTCTTTGCAATGATCTCTCAAGATCTGTTCACTTCTGGGAAAGCCGAACAATCCCCAAATGGGGTTTGTCATGCCGTCGCTATGATGCTAAGTCTACGCGTCACAGAATGTCACATCACCTGATATTGGAGGACTCTGCATGAGCCCTATCTTATACTCTGTCCTCCTTGTTGTACAAAATTTGTACAATCCCCCTCCTCGCACCACTATTGAAATAAACGACAGATTTTTTTAAACCACCTCAGAGTCGGACAACATGCCCTCTCGTATCAACTTGAGGAGAGGTCCAACCAAGTCCACTTCGCAATCCTCACCCCCCGATAAACCGGTTTTTGTTCCTTCAAAAATCAAACAGAAGGTTCGAGTTCAGTCTTCCTATCAGAACAAGAGCAATGTTGAATGGCCTAAGGCCACCAAGAGGGATAGGCAACATGCAGTCGCAGCCCTGCATGGCGATGGGAAAAGCTTGGGCGATTTTCACGATGAGGAAGACACCATCGAAATAGGTCGATGCTTTCATTTCGGCTATGTAGCACTTATCTAACTTTCTTCCAAGACAAGTGGCTATCACTGCTTGCAAACCTACCACTTGATACAGTGCACGTAGGTTATGGTATACGTGTCTCGTATGTAGGCTACTAACTTCACCTTGACAGTCAATCAAGCAGTTCACACCCTCCGATTTCGCACGACTTTTGGCGGCACTTGCAGAAGAACGTGTGTCATCTCAAGCAAAGTAAGTTGAATTAGAAGCAACGCGAACGAGTCAACTAATGGCGTGATCCATGGTGCAGGTTGACATACCTCCACGAAGACGAGGAGCTGTTTCTTATGGCACCCTCTGCTGTCCACGAGGCGCTTCTGACAGTCCTCGAACCCAATATCCGCTCCTTCGTCAATAAGATCGGTCACGATAGTATTATCTACAACGTCAACCTCAATATGAACAGAGCGGTTCGCGCCCTCGGAAATCCTGACCATGTTGCCATCCCCGATATCCAACTCGTTATTCAAAACAACTCCAGCCTCGCACGAGGACCGCGTTTCATTGCCAAATGGATAGGCGAAGTGTGCTTCACCGCCTCATCCTCTGTGACCCGCAGCCACCTCCAACAAATCGTAGATGGTCTCCCTCACGTCGATCTCGCATTTATGATCACGATCGAGGAATCCCCCAAGTGGGAGTCTCCGAGCAGGAAAAACCCCCATGCGAAAAAGTTGCTTTCCCAATCTATACTTGGCTACGATGACTTCATCCCAAACGACATCTCACACGACAGCTTGGGGCCCATCATCGTGGAACGGATCAACTGGATCTCCATCGAGGGGGTTACCTTCGACCTTTATCTCCGGCGCCCAGACAATACGCTCGACGTTCATAGTACAGACAACTACTCGGCATCGGGGGTACGTATATACTCGGATGACCCCGTGTTCTCTACCAGCTGCTTATAAACTTACAGAAGCTGTATCCTACTGTGGCAATGGACGACGTCGATCAATTATTCCATGATGCCTCCCGACGCTTCAAGGAGTCGCTCGCCACGGTGATGGAGAGGAGCGGTGGAGATGCTGAATGCATTCAGCGAGTACGCCAGTCCACAGCGAGTATGCACGTGTCCTGGGATGCAGCATTACTCTGCTTCCGAACGGCTGTGTTGGCCGCCGCGCACGAACGCTATCTAAACTGGTATGGGTCAGGTAAACGTAAGCGGGCCTCCAGAACTTCTTCGTCTAGAAAGAAACAGAGGAAGGATCCGTCTCCGGGTGATCCCTCATCCTCGGTACAGCCCACCGGCGGGAAGGGGAAGACGAGAGCTGATTAGTAGCTTGGCACGGTGAACCCCTCAGCGAATACCTGGACGGTGGACTGTATATTTCTCTTAAGTTTGTCGTTTGTCGTGTCTCCGTCACTCCGGCTCGCTCTTGTTATGACCCCTTCTCCTGTGTGTACTTCCTACAAGCCCGTAATCTATTGATAGTTCGAGCCCTGTAATGATCATACACCGACCGGTCCAACGCGTGAACTGAAAGTTGCTACTGACGTCTCCTGAGCAGTCTGCGAGAAAAACATTTTTTGTAGGACCCTTAATTGCCTTTCTTATCGAGTTTGAGAGCTCTGATTGGAGGACAGACTCACGAAAGAGCCTTTCGTGCATGGCGCACGCTGCTTCTCGGCTACGCGAACTAACGTCACTACATCACCTCATTTTAGCCCATCAATCAATTCGTCCACACTCGTTGGACGCATTTTTGCGGTCGAGAAAAATACGCCCGTGTGCGCCACGTATTCTAGGTATTTACATTTATTACACACAATTTTTCTGCAGCTGCAGAAATGACTGTTTCCCTCCGTGCGAGGGATGGCCTTGGCTGTTGTGGTCGCGCTTGCCGGCGTTTGCCGAGGCTGACTAATGTTGCCATTTCCGTACCTCGTTCGTGCCCCAGAGCAATCTAAAGGTTGCTTAGCTTGGAGTCATTCATCTGCAAAACGCTGAAATGAACACCTAAACTCGCTAGAACTTGGCGAATTACAAAACATTATGTTTGTATTCCGATTGGCTGCAGATTCCTCGCCTCGCCACTGATCAGGATCTTTGATTATCGTGGCAATGATAAGTATGGATAATCACAATCGTTGTCACACATCCATATCATAATCTACCTGCCAGTGGTACTGTGGGAATAGAACAATACCATTCTCTGACATGATACAAGCACAATCACACAATCAAGTACAATAATCGACCAACAAGTAGGCCCTATGTATGTATCACTCCTCGTCCTCCTCACCCCAGCCCATGTCATCAAAAATCTCCTTGTCAGGGTAGAAATTGAGATAAAAACAGTGGTAATGATCCTGAGATGTCGCAGTTGTCACTGTGCAGTCCACTGCCTGGCCAAAGACAGGGACCAAATCAACTGCATGAGTCACCTCAGTCAAAGGGACGATGAGCCCTAGGTGATGCACTGGAAGCGAAGGAGGAACACTGGGGACGAGAGCTTTTTCGAGTATTTGCAGCTTCGTGGCATCCTTTTCACCAACATTATTGAAGGGTTGGATGTAAACAAGGGGAATGGAAAGGAAGTCTGGAAGCGCGTCTCCAGAATGGCAAGAGGGCATGAATTGGAATACCACACAAACTTCTGCCACACAATCTAAATGAATAAAATGAGGAAACATCATTCAAAAATTGTGGGCACTTACAGCCAGGATTGTGAACACTTTGCTCATCTGTGTTCAAAAGGACAGCGTCACGATTCCTGAAAGGAAACTGAGCTAAGGGAGGAAAGGCCTGAACAGCTTGGCTCGGCAGGATAAGTGAGGGGTGAGAAGAGGAATACTGTTGAATATGGAATTTGTACCAGACCTTGAGGGTATTGAATGTTTCGAGGATTCTGATGGAGTTGTCATTCTCGGAGCACCGGAGAACATAATCCTTGAGCATTGGGAGGAAATCTGGAAGTGAATACAACTCTGCAGCTTGAGCAAAGGTCAATTTGCTTCGATCAGCATTAATCACGACTGACAGTGCAGCTTTGGTGTTGTCTGAGGGGAGGCCCTTGCGGAAGTGGTTGTGGATGGGGTGAGGGGCATTGAAACGGTGTTGTTCTTCAGGGGCCACACAAGCCGCCATGCAAAGGTTGGGTCAGTGGCCCGGATGTAGCTTTCTTCCTCCTGGGCGGCATTTATGAGAGGCTCGTTATGCTCCCGAAGTAACAGATATATGTCAGCTTGGAGCAACTTTTCCTTGTGATTAAGACAACAAACTATCTGCTCTGCATAGTCTTTTTGTTGGTTGGTCCATGCGAACATGTTCTTGCAGTGAGTGATCAAGAGCCGTTCCATAACATCTGCAGTGTATTGCATGGGCGTGCCACTGTTTCTGGTGGCGCTCACAAAGCTCTGTAGGATCTCGAGCTTGGGGATGTAGAAATTCTCTTTGATGTTATTCTTTCCTTGGCGAGCACCGGCGGTGATGATGGCATCCTTTGTTGCATGACACTCAACTAGAGAAGCTTCCATGCGCTGGACTGATGCCTCTGTTTGCACGGGTCTCTGAGCATGGTAGATGAAGTTGACGAGCGCACAGATAGCAGAAACTACACCCTGCAGGGCTGCACCAGTGATCATGGCAACAATGGTACACTGGATATTGTGGTGTTCACATCTGGTCATCTGTTTCATGTGCGAGACTCCGGACGTAAAGTGGCGCACACCAATACACTTGTGGTGTGCTTTGTAGCGAGCATTGAGCTCATCCCTGCTGACCACTTCTTTGCACCAAGCTAGGATATGTTACGCGAGACGTCGACAAACGTCGAAGTGGGGCAACGACTAACTTCAAGGAGGAACTCACAAAGAGTCACAACGTCTCGAAGATAGGGACTTGAAGGATCGAAGGACTAAGGACTCCTGAGGGACTGAGAGGCCTCAAAGAGATCGAAGGGACTTGTGGAACTAAGGACGAGGCGAACGGCCAAGGACGCAAGTCAACGCTAGATTGCATAGATCAAGAATAGAGTACAGAGTACAGACGGCTTAGTATAAGTACTAAGGGACGCGTCATTGCGGAACATCGGAGAATCAGGTAGAACAATGAGTAATCTGGAACACGTAACTGATATGAGAGAATCAGTTTAAGGAGAGTTAAGTCCGATGATAAGATGATAAGAGATAGCAAAGATAAGAGCATGTCTCCCCCGGTAGTAGGTAGGGAACAGTGCGAGACGGTCATAAGACGAAGAAAGAGGGATTCAGTGTGTCTACGACGAGGAGACAATGGATCCAGTCCGAGCGAAACATACCCATGAGGACATGAGTATGGTGAGCGAAGGAAAGAAGATACAAATGATGACATAGGAGAAAAACTGTAACATTACCCCCTTCGTACAATCGAGCCCCAGGTTCGATCAAGATCCCTCTAGGTAGTTCCGGATCCAGAGGGGGCAGCAGGGCCGAAGATATGGGTGGCCTGTGCAACAGAAAGCGTTTCAAAAGGACAGTCGTCTGCCAGGTGCCCATGTTGATTACAAACCGCGCAGATCCTGGAAGGACAGAAGCGGACGGAGTGTCCCCATCGACGACAAAAGTCGCATTGGAGAGTGAGACAAGAGGACTGGGGATGTCCAGGGGCGGAGACATGACAGTGAGGACAGACATATGTAGTCGGGGCAGTCTTCACGGTAATGACCCAGACAATGACACCGAAAGCACTTGGTGAGGGCGGATGTGGATCGACGGCTGACAGGGACTTGGATAAGTCTGGTGGGGGCAGAAACGACCTCGGTTCCATTGGGTAGGTGGGTGAGAAAGGAACAATTATGTTCGAGGATGGTTTCGTCAGGTCCAAGCTCAGACTCAACAACCGTTGGGGAAGAAGAGACCGAGGACGGTGGGAGTGAAGACATGCGTGATAAAAGAGTGGGAGAGGAAACGGCTGGGGGTGGAACAGGAAGGGGAGTGGGGGATCGAGGTTCGGGCGATTCAGTCATCTCAACGTAGCGGTCACGCTCTTGCATGGTCATGGAGAGGTAGAGGCGACGGAACGTGGGATAAATGACGGTGGGGGGAAGTCGTTCGACAAAGGTGTGGAAGCCACACAAGTGGAGGAGGGTGAGAACGCGTTGGGGTAAATGAGTGAGAGACAAACGAAGTGGGATGCCAAATTCTGCAGGTAAATCGCTGGGGGCAGCCAAAGCGTGATATCGTTGAGTAGAGGAGACGTCATGAAACAAACAACCGAGTTCTTGACAGATCACGTCGTCCTCATAGAGGGGGAGGTCCTCGACGGTGTGGAGGAGGGTAGGATTTGCGAGGATGGCGGCTGTTACAGTTTTTCTCCTCTTTCATCGTTTGTACTTGCTTTCCTTCGCTCGCCATACTCATGTCCTCATGGGTATGTTCCGCTCGGACTGGATCCATTGCCTACTCATCGTAGACACATTGAATCCCTCCTTCTTTGTATTATGATCGTCTCGCGCCATTCAACATCCACTACCGGAGGAGACTTACGTTTATCTTGGTTATCTCTTATCTTCGGACTTATCTCTCCTTAGCCGATTCTATCGTATCGGTTACGTGTTCCCTCTTACTCATCATTCCATATGATTCTCTGATGTTCTTTGCTGACGTGGCCTTTAGTACTTATACTACGCCGTCTGTATTCTGTACGATATTCTTGATCTACGCAATATAGCGTCGACTTGCGTCCTTGACCCACGGTCTCATCCTTAGTCTCCATAAGCCCTTAGTCCCTTGCGAGGCCTTCTAGTCCCTCGAACCCCTTGAGTCCCTTCGCCGTCTGAACCTCTGCCTCAGAGACGTTGTGACTCTTCGTGAGCTCCTCCTCTGACTCTGACGTTGTCCCACTCCGACGTTAGTCGTCGACTCGCGTAACAGCGGCGTAGAGCGAAAGGGCGACGGAAGTAGGTAAGCAGTTAGGCCAGACATGACGCAAACACAGGGGGGAAGTAGAAGGAGAAGAAGATAACGACGAAGGAGATCGAGAGGAGGAAAGAAATGACATATTGGTTGTTAAGAAAGAGGAAATCAAAGAACATACGCTAGGGGGGTACTTCACGAAGAGACACTGCTTCCTAGGAGGAGAGAAAGAGAGAGGGATGGGAAACTAAGGGAGACGATGAGACAGTTTACATCTAGATAGGATGGTGGGAGAATGACGGAGATTACTTTCAGGTTCCCAGGTGTTCTCGGAAGAAGGATAGCCTTTCCATGCGGTCAGGTACAATCGTCGTCCGAAAGATCCCTTATGGGCAACTATGTGGTCAACTTCATATTCTTCTTCATTATCTATGACGTCAGGTGGTGGGAAAGAGAAGGAGGGACCATGCGCTTCAGTTTGGCGATAAGAGGATAGAAGCGAGGCGTGGAAAACATTGTGTATCTTCCATGTGGGAGGAAGTTGAAGCTGATAGGCAAGCGGAGATAGTACCTGAGCGATTTCGAATGGACCGTGACGTTTGGGTGCGAGTTTCCTAGAAGGGTAAGATAGTCTGAGGTTCGTGGCTTCTAACCACACCTTGTCTCCGACTTTCCAGGGGGAGAACTTCCGGGTGGATCTTTCAGTCATGATCCGACGGGCAGTTTCATGTGCTGCAAGAGCTTCTTTACGGGCGGTTTCTAGGGAGGAGAGTCGACTTTCAAGAGCCGGAAGGAAGGTTTTCCCAAGGGGGGGATAGGTGTGAGGTTCATATCCGAGGATAAGAGAGAAAGGGGAGACTTTGGTGGAGCTATGAGGGACAGAGTTGTGAACAAACTCAGCAGAGGTGAGGAACTTAGACCATTTCTGAGGGTTGTTGGCGCAAAAGATTCGAAGATAAGTCTTGATCTCCTGATTGGTGTGTTCCGTTTGTCCGTCCGTTTGGGGATGGTATGCGGAAGATAAGCGGATATCATACTTAAGAATGCGAGCTAGCTCTCTGGCGAAGGCAGACGCGAACTGAGGGCCTCTATCAGAGATGATTGAGTCGTAGAGGCCGAAGCGTTTGAACACAAGGTCGAAAAAGAGTTGGGCCACTCCAT
>JBBPNE010000981.1:0-10392 GCA_038090735.1 Xerocomellus amylosporus | reverse complement strand
TACTCATCGTTCCATCCGATTCTCTGGTATTCCTTGATGACGCGTCCCTTAGTACTTAACTAGACCGTCTATACTCTGTACTGTATTCTTGATCTACGCAATCTAGCGTTGACTTGCATCCTTGGCCGATTGCCTTGTCTTTAGTCTCTTTTGTCCCTTGGTTTTCTTGAGGCCTCTCAGTCCCTCAGAACTTCCTAGTCCTTTGATCCTTCGAGTCCTACTTCGAGACGTTGCGACTCTTCGTGAGTTCCTCCTCGAAGTTAGCCAATCGTCCCGCCTCGACGTTTGTCAACGTCTCGCGTAACACCTTTCCGACCTTTCCGACCTCACTCCTATCCTATAGTCTCGGTCTCAATCCCGACTCTCGGACTCTTGGACTCTCGGACCCTCACACAGGTATAATCCTATGCCACCCCATTAGTGTAACTCCATTCTCTACCTGTATTATTCCCACTCGTATACTTAGCCCTAGATCCGGTGTCTACACCACATGCAACTTTCGGACCTCCGAGACACCACCTCCGACTCGGGTATTGTACCTATCCGTAGCTCGGTACGAGCTTACCTCCAAGCCCCCGCTTTCGGACTTTTGCAGTGTACTACCATTACTATAAGTACTGTACACTTAGTTAGTAAAACCTCAGTCCGATTATTGCTTGCTTACTTGTACCCATTGCTTGTCATTGCTTTACTTGTCTTATGAATCCACTCCTCCCCTATGCTCCCACACAAGACCTCCGTTACAACCCTTTCAAGTCTTCACTAGATGCACTGGAACCTTTAACTCGCCATCGTCCTCTGCTCCCTCTATCTTCCGTCATCCCCAACCTCCGACCCAAGTCCATCTCTGAGCATGCTGCATCTCTGCAGCCACTCAACGTCTACCATCTCCGAGCCTCGGAGCTTCCTCAGATATCCTTGGTGTCACCACACTGGTGTGCCTCGGACTTCCGCAAATCTTCCTCGGTAGACTTCGGAACAACAATATAAATTAGGGACACCATAACTTGAACTAGGGCTGATGCCAAAGTCCCTCGGACAAGTCCAACTCCACGGTTCCGAAGTTGGCACTCACTCCCCCAATCTCTCCATCTCCGGGATTTCTCACACCCTGATGATTCTCGACGACTTCCTCCGACCTTTGTGAGTGGAAAATCGCCTATTTGACAGCATGCCTAGGTATTCCTTGGCTTCTCCAAGATCTCTGGATTCCCAGATCTGCATGAAATCTTCTTTGTGTCCTTTTACCACCTTTGGGTTTGATCCCATAAGGAGGACATCGTTGATGTAGATGACTATAACAACTATGTCAGCTCCTATATGTTTAGAGTACACACTGGCATCTGAGCATGTTCGAGTAAATCCAAAATGGAGTAAGGATTTGTGAATCTATTTCTTCCATTGTAGTGCTAATTGTTTCAAGCCATAGAGGTTTTTCAGCAGTTGACAAACATTTCTTTCTTGGCCTTTTGTCATACAACCTTCTGGTTAATCCATATAGATCTCTCCATCTAGTGAACCATAGAGGTAAGCAGTTTTAACATCAAATGACTTGATGTCCCAATCGTGAAGGGCAGCTAGAGCAAGAAGAATCCATACAGTGTCAAAGTGTGCCATGTGTAAAAAGGTATCCTCGTAATCAATTCCATATACCTGAGTAAGGCCCTTGGCAATCAAGCATGCATTCTTTTGTCCATCAGATTTCTTGACGAAGACCCATTGACATTTTATGGTCTTATGATTTGAGGGTAGGTCAACCAATTTCCAAACCTTTCTATCAGCGAGTGACTTTATTTCATCATCACAAGCTTTAATCCAATCAGATTGATCTTCTTTAATCAAAGAATTTTGGAACATCCATGGTATCCACAGCATAAAAGAGAAGTTCCATAATAGATGCAGAAGACAATTTCATTTTTCCAGCGTGTGAATTAGACTCTTCCTTGTTTGAATTTCCTGGCATGGGAATATCCTGATCAAGATTCAGGTTACCAGAACCTGATGCTTGCAGAGGTTGGTTTTCGGATTGTTCATAAAACCTTGGCTAAGTACTTGTCGCACGTTCAGATCTTATTTCCTGTTCATTCTGAACCGGAGTACAGTTACCATAAACAGAATCTTTTTGTATGACAGGTGTAATGATTCATGGAGGACGAATCTGTGGTTCCATGGGACCTTTAGGATGTTTCTTTCGGAATCCCATAGATGGAGGTGGCAGAGGTGGCAGAGGTGGAAATCTGGGTCTAGGATTAGGTGGTGCAGATACAGAAGGATTCCTCAGTCCTTCTGTTGATCTAGAATCTGCTGGTTTGGGTGGACGAGATTGTCCATAAAGATCATCTTCATCATCAGTAGTATCCTTGAAATTAAACATGGGTAAACCAGGTCCGGTATAAGGAGGTGTCTGATGATTGTTTTTATTGGTAGTATCCGGAGGTTGGTGGCCGTTGCCTCCTCCTGGATCAGAATCCCCATCATTGTTGGTATCAGGTGGTTGATTAATGGGAGGCTGTTTGTCTGATATTTTCTCTCTAGGACAACTGGGAAAATCACAATCATCAAATGTGGCAGTAGAGGCAATTACAACCATTCTTCTGATCTTGGACCAGAAGTGGGAACCTTTTGTTCCAGGTTTATATCCAACGAAGATCATATCTTCAGATTTGGGAGCAAGCTTGTTAGCTTGCCTATCTTTGGGTATGTAAACATATGCCTGACAGCCAAATGTTTTGAAGTCAGATAGATCATGTTTCTCTAGTTTCAGTAGCCCAGAAACATGAGAAGGACCATGACAGAACACATTACGAGAACAATGTCCCATTCAGCCATGCCACAGAAGATATGAACCTTCTTTCTGTATACTGGTTGCCATTGTAGCAGGTTTCATTGGAGATGATGTAAACTAGTGTAACAAATCTGATGAATTCAGCTGTTCAGCCATAATTGCCAGATTTCCAGTTTTGTCCCAGATCTAAGTTTTATCTCTGATCATACACATAAATCCCTGTTTGGTAAGGGCTCTGACAGAAAGGAGACAATGACTGACATGTGGGGCATGATAAACTCTGGTAGGCATAAGAGTTGTGTCTTTATTCCCGTTATTATGCTTGAGTATAACTGTTCCTGGTCCATAAATAGGCATGAGTTCTCCATCAGCTGTTCTACAATTCCTTTTTTGATCTTCTTTTGAAACAAAATTATTGAGATATGGTGTAAGGTGGCTGGTGCATTCAGAATCCACCATCCATTTGTCTTGTGCACTTACTGAATCGGTTAGGGTATGCATAGCAAGAACCATATCCATCATCATTATAGGAAGTATTGGTATAACCAGTGACATCATTGTGTGATATGAAACTTGGTCATCCAAGTGGATAAGATGGCGATCCAGGCCATGCTTCCAAGTACCATCTGCTCTTCAATCATAATTTCCAAAAAGATTCTCCTCCTTTGTCTACCTTGGGTTTTGTCTTTCTAGCTGGTGGACCTGGCTTAGAAGGACCCTCTATGAAAGGACTGATGTCTGGTAGGTGCGATGTCTTCCATTTCATTCTCATCTCCCCAATCTAAGATCTCATCCTTAGTAGGGATTTCCCTGATAAAGGAGCTAGACAGTTCTGGTTGAGCCATATATGGTAAGTCCATTGTATAGATTCTTGATTCATTTTGCAGGTAATCCACAGAGATCTTTGGAAAAGTTACAGTGTGATCGGAGTCACTGTCAGAGATGTATCTTCCATCAATGCTCATGGCTTCATCAGCAACATGTGTTTTTGTTACAGTTTTTCTCTTACATCATCATTTATATCTCCTCTCTTTCGCTCGTCATACTCATGTCTTCTTGGGTATGTTTTTCTCGGACTGGATTCATTGTCTCCTTGTCATCGACACACTGAATCCTTCTTTCCTCATCCTTTGATTGTCTCTCACCGTTCCCCAGCTACTACCGGGAGAGACACGACCTTATCTTTGTTATCTTTTATCTTCTTATCATCGGACCGTATCCTCCTTAACTGATTCTCTTGTATCAGTTACGTGTTCCTGTTTACTCATCGTTCTGTCCGATTCTCCGATGTTCCTTGATGACGCGTCCTTTAGTACTTATACTAGACCGTCTGTACAATGTACTACATTCTAGATCTACGCAATCTAGCGTTGACTTGCGTCCTTGGCTGTCTGCCTCATCCTTAGTCTCATAAGGCTCTTCGATCTCTTTGAGGCCTCTCAGTCCCTCAAGAGTCCTAGGTCCTTCAATCCTTCGAGTCCCTATCTTCGAGACGTTGTGACTCTTCGTGAGTTCCTCCTCGAAGTTAGTCATTGTCCCGCTTCGACTCTTGTCGACGTCTCGCGTAACAGTTTTGTTGACTTTGCCTTTACGTTTACCTTTAGCCTTTCCTTTGCCTCTATTCGGTTTCTCTTGCTGATTGCCACCAGAATTACCAGAATTCTGTTGTGGTCTTAGCTGTTGCTTCCATTGGTTAGCCTGGTTCCCAGGTGCGGATTTATCTGTCTTTTTCCAACCGTTGTCTGTCGTGTGGGATGTCCCACAAAAGATCTTGCAATGCTGCAAGTTTGCCTTTTTAATGGTGACTGTGCAATCAATGGAGATACAATTGGCTAAGGAAGGGCCTTGGCATTGCGCCTCAGCAAGGATCATAGGAATGATTGTGGCAGGAGTAAAATCTGCTGTGGACTTACTGTGAACCATAGTGGTGATGCGATTGGAATACTTATCGCTTAAACCTGTGGAAATTAACATGGCATGGAGATTAACAGGGAGGTCTAGTAGACCTGCTCCAGTTAACCGGGAAAACAGATCTGTGAGGTGTGCCATCTCTGAGGATAGATCTCCTGATCCAATGTGCCAGTTAACTATTTCACAGAAGAGGTAAAACTGCACTATAGGTCCGGTGGTGGCATAAAGAGTGGCAAGTGCTGCCAGAGAACTGAAAGTGAGGGAAACATAAGTGGCAGAATTGTAAGTCCTTATGATTGCCGTGTGAAGATCTACCTTGATATAGAGGGAAATGACACTGACTGCTTGATAGTTGGAGTCTAACCAATTGTTCTGGTCAGTGACAGTCATTGTCAGACTTAAAGTGGGATAAGTAGAAGCGCCAGAGGCAATTCTCCACACTTTGAGTGTCATCAAGAAAGATTGGATTGTTTCAAACCAAGCATGGTAGTTGTTGGTTCTTGTGAGAGTTAAAATGTTCTTGGCTATGCTGCTAGATCCAGAGTCGTTGGAGGACATATTTCAAAGCTACAGAAGATCAAGGATAATAAGATCAGTAATGCTAAGGGAGTTAGCTGAGAATGAATGAATAGGAATGAGAGGGGAATAAATAGGAACTATTGGTGAGGCACCCTGGTAACCGGGTGTGGGAGTCTTACTCATCAATTGGATAGGAGGTGAGGGCGTATAAGGGACCCTGTTGAGGCTGACAATTTCCTCTAATTCCTTAAAGTACAATGGATGGAAATAGTGGATATTCACCACTATATTGTCATCAATCTGAAAAGTCTATGATTTGGAATTTACAAAGGAAAGATATATGTCAGGTACAACATAATTGATATCACAAATGTTTCGAAAGTGATGTAGGTTAAGTGCACTGGTAGGCCCACCACCACCACCTGTCGAGTCCCAACACTCACTATAATACTGTTCTGTGGTAATAAATTATTATATTTGATGTACAAGATGCCCATGGGTATGACCCGTCATGAGTCATACCCCAGGTCCGCTTTTTGTTACCTGTGGCAGATTCCCATACCCTGCTTGTGGGTGTGGGTATCCCCCTGGTACGGGTATGGGTATGCCCGATGGTACCCCAGGGTATACCCATGCAAATCCCTAGTGGCTACAGCTCAAAGAAGAAGTGGAAGTGCAGTAAACGCACTGGCAAGAAGCAGAAAGAGAAGGAGGCCAATGCCCCTCACTCCCACACTCACATTGCTTTGGTCATTTACACCTCTGGCCCTGTGCCTGTCATGGATCCTCGTGCCCTTACCCACCATCCCGCCAGTCTCTACCAAGGAACAGGAGCTCCACCTTTCCACACCAGAATCCAAGAGGTGTTCTCTCTGGCTCATTGGTTGGAGATTACACATGGGCCAAACTTCTTATCCTCTGCTATTGCATCGTCTTCCACTATTATACTGGATGATCCACCACAGGTCACTGCAAGGCTAGAAGCTATTTATGAGTCAGAACCCAACTCTCCTCCTCCCGCCAAGTGTTACACTGATGCACAGAATTGAGGTCGCAGTGCACACTCAAGTGTAGTGTGAAGACACGTAGAAATCCCAACTAAGTCTTAGGTAGACTTAGTGTCTCAGGCTAGCAACCAAGTCCTAGATGGATGACCTTGAATGCTACACAATGGATTGTGTAGAATCAGATAAGGAGCTAGTACAGGGGAGACTGTGCTACTTATATTAGTGAACTACGGATGTGCACGGACCAAGCTGTATGGTAGTACTACTCCAGAGGAAGACATAATGGGCAGGAACTGCCACTGACCGAATGGAGGAATAAGGAGCAGTCACCAGGTAAATGTGACTGCCAGAAATGGAAAGTGAGTCCAAAGAGGAATCAAGGAAACGAGTATGCATATCCAAAGAAGGAAAGAGAGGGCAGTCACCAGTTCGGCATGACTGTTAGGACATCAGATGGACAGAGGGCAAGGCAGCTGCGACGTCTGGAGTCCCACCAGGAGTTGGGACAACAAATGGACTGTGCTTGGATGGGTGAGGTGAGAGAGGGCTTCAGTGAGCAGGAAAAAGGAAGGGAAAAGAGTGACTGACAGTAAACCATAACACCAAGTGTTCTAATTGGTCTCACAAGAAGGCCATCATGGCCCCTCCAGCTGACCATTGGGATGAAGATGGCATCATCAACATCTATGGCTTGGATGGTGGAGATGGAGATGACAGGTTTGTCCATACAGTATGTGTTTGTCAGTACCCATTTCCTTTGACACACCACATGACTCACTAATGGCAGCTCTTGGACCCACAGCAAGTAGTTATATCAATATTTGTGGTAGTGTATGCCCATGCAATGAAACTCATTGCAACTGTGCAAAGTGTGAACACAGATATGTATGATGAACTTAAAAATCATTGGATACTTGACTCCGGTGTTGTCTTTCTAAGCAAAGGCAACTCAGAACTGCAATATTTTCCCAGACAATGTGCCTAAGCTTCCACGGATGACAGACTATACGCTAGGGAAATACAATTTTTGCTAGATGAATCAACACACACAGTCAAGGAGTATTTAGTTGGTGAGTAACTTAGTCTCGCCAGTAATGTGGGTGGTTCGTCGATCTACAACAATAGTGGAGGGAATTGATTTGGCTAGAACGCTCCTCTTGTGGTCTGGCTTGTGATGGTGGTGTACCGATGATTGAGCACACAGATAGCTCTAGTAAGTCTTGAAATTACTAGTAGCACAGATGGAGTTCGTTGATAACAATAGGTGGTCTGAGTCTACCAAAGTATTCCTAGGTATTAGGTGTCTAGAAAGGCAGTTTGAATAGATAGTGGGTCTTGCACAACAGTGCTGTAGGAATGTTGCATCTACAACTGCTTTGTGGCTGGTAATCCAAAGATAAGTCTGGATGTCGGGTTGTTGTAAGTTTGCAGATGGACTGCAAGGTGGGTTCACACAAATCATTTAGTCACTCAGATTGGTTTGGTAACTCAATTCTATTGTGCACTAAGGGGTTGGCAAGATCAGGTCTCTATACCACAATTACCTCTTATCTCCTAGAGTGGGCAGCAAGCACAGTGAACTGACAGGGTCCTACTGCTGGGAATCTTATTGCCTTTAGTTGCCCTCGTGGGGTTTTCTCCTTAAAGGTGTCCTAACCTAACAGTGGACGTATCTAGTTCGGGGGTGGGAATCACACAAGGACCTCTCTTGGGTTTCCTGTGATAAGTTCCGCTGGTAAGCGTCTACTAGGAAGTCTTTTCTCCTAAGCAGCAACTGTCCCTAGATGCTCTCTGGTATCTCTCAGATTGACTGATGTTTCACACCCAGTATCTTGTCTGACACACACACGTCTTGGGGTCTGAACTGCTCTCCTTTTATATGCAAATACAAGACACTGTGTAGTTTCCTATCTATGGCAGGCTATGTAGAAAGCTGACTAATGCCAAGTAAAGCTGACAAATGCCAAGTCCAATTGCCAGATCCAAATCAGTGGCTTGGTAGTTATGGGTTTGGCCTGTAGGCTTTGCAATGACTCATTGTGACTCATGCTGACTCATGATGACTCAGACAGGTCACATGACCATCGCTCTCTCTGGTACTTAAGTAAATACAAGGTATTCAAACAATAGATACGATAAATAGCTATTGATAGTAACAGAGAAATGGTTGAGGAAAAATAAGGAAAAATGGTGGAAGGTAGTTCATACTAGGCACTATGGAGCCTTAGACTTTGGAGTGATTTGGACCATGGGAAAGGGGTGAAATCTCAAATCTCAGGTCAAGTGTACACAAGTACTATACAAGTATTATTTGAGAACTCATGATCCATGCATCAAACTGGTTTGGCGCAGGTCAATGGGCGCTCAGGACCAGAGGTATAGACCAGAGAAGCGATGTGGGCAGCATTGGAGTGTGAGGAGCTGGCCTCCTTCTCTTTCTGCTTCTTGCCAGCATGTTTGCTGCGCTTCCACTTCTTCTTCGAACCATTGCCTTGCAGTGCCTGTTGTTGCTCAAACTTGGGGTCGTTCCCCTTGCGCTTTCCAGCGCTGATCTTGTTGGCCTGAGCGGCTGGTTGCTGTCCTTTCAGCATGTGGCGCTGGACCCAAGAGAGGACCACAGCCTCCTGAATCTCTTCCATAGTGGGATCTTTCGCCTTCCCAGAGGCATCCTTGGCTTGCACAATCAACTGCGCAACCACATCCATTGAAGGTGGGAGCTTGGCCAGCAGAAGCTTGGCCAGAATGTTCTGTTGAATTACCAGGCATAGACTAGTTCTGAGGAAGGAAGTACTAGTGCTTACCGGTTGATGGAAACGTTTGAAGGGCACGTAGTGGTAGTAGAACAAGATGTTCTTAGAACTCAGATGCTGAGTTTGTATATATGTACTGGTGGCTCGCTTATGTAATAGCGGTTGCCATATACGGTATACTACACTATACTACGATAAAGAATGAAATAGTATAGTACAATGTCAACATGTTCTTGGGCAACTTGTACCCCACTTCTTCCAGATGAGTGAAGAGTGTAACCACCTTGCTAAGAGAGGGTGCACAGTGCGAGGACTGAGCAATCTTCATTTCCAGGAGCTCTTTGAATAGCACAAATGCGCCAGAGATCCCGGGAAAAGTGTACTTGTCTTTGAGTGCCTTGACCAAAGCAGCAGCATTATCCTGCACTTGGTACTTGGCCTTCAGGGACTCCAAGAGATGGAGTTTGATAGACCCAATGATGGTATTGTTAGCCTTGGTCCATTGGATAAAAAAGTCTTGATCATCTTTGGTAGGTGAGGAGCCTAAGACTGGTTTGGTGAACTTGGCTGACCAGAAACATCTGCTCGCCTGGATATAGGCAGCCATAGAGGGCCACCACTGGTTCCAGTTGGCACCAGTGAGGATGGGGATGGTAGCTTTGGTAGAGGAGGAGGAAGACATTGTTGATTCTGTTAATGCGAACATGTCAGTGTATCGAACCAACATAGTCTTCCCATACCAGTGTCCTGCGCATTATGCAGTGGGACACAGTGTCATCAAAGGTTTATACATGTGCAACATTTCTGCGCAGTGTTTGTGTTGTTAACTCATTTCATATGGGTTAGAACATTAGTAGCTTACATAAGCAGGCCTTATTTCGGCCTCGAAGTACTGTAGTTTTTCTTTAGTGACTACACTATAGTTTTCTACAGGTTATGAGCCCTGCAGCTTCCTGTTAGCTCACTCACCAGCTAAACCCTGAGAAAGTTTTACCCAATGGAGTTCGACAATGACATACCACAACTCGCAATGGACGGCCGAAACTGGTCCATATGGTGCGAGAAAGTTGAAACAGTCATCAAAGAAGCTGGTTTATATTCCTATCTTGACGGCACAGTCTCGGAAACTAATGAGCAACTTGAAGCAACTACCAAGTTCATTTTAACTATAGGACTCCCAGATTTGATTTTTGAATCCATGCTTCACCTCACGATGGCACATGACTACCACAAATACCGGACAAATTGATTCAACAAGTCTACAGTACAACCGCTACCAGAACAACTACAAAAAATTGAAGGATGTCGCGACACAGAGCCACAAGTGGCTGCACGCACACGAAAACCCTTCAATGGAGCTTGTCGGAAGTGCGGTGAGCGCGGCCACAAGGCGCGCGAATGTAGACCAGTCAGCATTGAG
>JBBPNE010000980.1:0-10420 GCA_038090735.1 Xerocomellus amylosporus | reverse complement strand
TGAGTACTTTACAATAGACCCCCTGTAATTTTTGTAGAGATACAGCTTGTTGTGATTGTGGTGTTTTACGAGCATTTAGGAATTTGCATTTCAAAAGACACTTGCAATAAACCAGGTTCGATAGTACCATCTCAGATGGGACGGTAAAAAAATAGGTACTTATCGTTAATCGAGTCTGGATACCGATGATCAGGACTTGGGACTGCCGACTGCCAATGGGCTTCTAGTACACAGCCGTTCTCACTACCGCACCCGTTGCTTCGCTTCAGGTCGGACTGGATCCTTGTTTGGCAAACTGGGTATATACATACAAACCTCCAGAACGAGTGCGATCTACACGAGGGAGGGATCGTGAGAGTGGGGGCGGGGGCGGAGGCGGGCACGGGGGGGAAGACGCTGCAAGTACTCTGCGACCTCGGAGTATCCACCGGTTGCCGCAAGTTCGAGAGGTATGCGTCCTTTAGCGTCGCATGCATGCGGATTACAGCCAGCTCTGACGAGAACCTTCACGACATCCAAAAGACGATTGGGATGGTCCGGGCACCACGTCATTTCCCATGTCAAAGCGACGTGCAGGACTGTGTCACTGCCAATGGTCCCAATGGCACATGCATCGGCCCCATGTTTAACAAATGAAGACACCATCCTCAGCACCGCGCTAGAGGATGCATTTCGGCCTTGCAACACAGTGAGCAAGATGTCGGGAGAGAATGGTGCGTTACGTGAAAGCAGATATTCCACGACGGAGGGCAACGCGCGAGTCACAGCGATTTCGATGGGTAGTTTGCCATCGACACCGCGAATGGAAGCACTGCAGCCAGCCTGGGTGAAGATTTTTATCACTTCCAAATGATGCCAATTATGGGCTGACTGCATCCACAAAACACGGTGAAGTAGGGTATTCTGATTTCGGTCTCGCGCGTGAACATTAGTTCCCTTGCGAACAAGCGAGGAGATTATCGATATCCAGTCGTGGATGTTTCCCGTCAACTCCGAGGGCTGTGAATCCAATGCAAAGAATAATATATCGGAAGGAAGTGCCACCTGTCGTGAGAGAAAGTAGGAAACTACGGAGGTGAAAATTCGAGTGATAGCGAGGTGGAGAGGCATATGTCCAGCATGATCCGGTGCAAAGGAGTTCCAGCCGGCCACGCAAAGCAATTTTATGGTCCGGAGGCATTGGTCTTCGACAACGGTTGATTTGAGGACGGTGTGTAGCGGCTGGCCTTTGTTGGGTGCAAGATGGGACACATCAGCACCGTGATCCGCAAGCAACCGAATCATGGAATGTTTGTCGCTACAATGGAGTGCGATGGACAGTAATTCGGGAGGAGGAGACGCCTCGACATCGAGAGCGGCGCGGGACTCAGCAGTGTGGATAGGCTGCTTGTTGGCGATATTGCGCCACGACGTAAAAGGGTCGCAGCCAGCTTCGAGGATTTGCGTAGTGGCGGGACATTGAGCTTCCTCGCGTATCGGCTCGGCGACATGTAGTAAAAGTGGATCTCCATCCTTCTTCAAGGCGTGCACGTCAGCTCCTCTACGAGGAGACGCCGAGGAATTGAAAGCGGGTGACAGCATATATTCCACGACGGAAGAGAACCCTCGAGACATAGCGATGTAGATTGGTTGCTTGTTAGCGGCATTAAGCATAAAAGGGTTGCAGCCAGCCTCGCGGAGAATTTGCGTAGTCGTGCGACATTGAGTTTCCCCGAGTATCGACATGGCGACATGTAAAAGTGTATCTCCATCCTCAAGGGCGTGCACATCAGCACCTCTACTAATGAGGGAAGGAATCATCCACAGTTGGTGCCGCAACGCAGTGAAAAGGATCGCAGAGGGTAACGGAGCAGCTTGGGAAGTGAGGTATTCCACAACCTCGCCAAAACCTCGTCTCACGGCAATGTCAACAAGCATTGCACTGCCAGAACTGCGAACGAAAAGGTCACCGGCTGCATGGACGAAAACCTTTGCCCACTCCAGACATTTCTCTGGGCCATCCAGAAACTGTTGTATAACTTTCATCACCCTAGCTTCGTCTTCTGGCGAGAAGCATAAACCATAGGTGTTGCCAATGCGTGAACGAAACGTCTGTGGTTGCACAGCGGAATCATCCTGCAGTAAGGACGAGCTGAACAACATCAAGTAATTGACGATGTCGTAGTACCCTTGCTTTGCTGCAATGTGAAGAGGAGTTTCGCCACGTAAGTTGCGGGCTAAGGGGTCGCAGCCGACGTCAATGAGTATCTGTGCAATCTCCCAGCTAACGGATCTATCAAGCGACCGCATAGTGATATGCAGCAGAGCGTCTCCGTCGGTATTGAAAGCGTGTACGTTGGCTCCTTTGCTGAAAAGCAAGCAGATCATCTCGACTCTCTTCACGACAATGGCTTGTAATGCCGCAAATAAGATCCTCGACGGAAGAGGCACATCCCGTGAAAGGAGATATTCCACTACGGAGACGAATCCCCGCACCACAGCCATGTGGATGGGTGGTTTGTCGTTCGCATCGAGTTCACATGGGCTGCAGCCAGCCTCAATGAGGAGTTTCGCGATAATGAGGCATTGGTTCTCGTCAGACAACCTCATAGCTACGTGGAGTGGAGTATCCCCGTTTACCGCAAGGGCATTCACAAGGGCTGCTCTGCGTATCAGCAATTGGTCTTTTACATTCAGATTGGAAACCTACCATAGGGTTGCGATGCCGAGGGTATATCCGGAGGCAATGGTGTATTCATGGAAAGCAGAGTTCTGATGACGGGGATGCATCCCTTTTCCACTGCGACGAGGAGAAGAGTCTCTGTGCAACCAGCTTGGACAAGCCCCCTCGTGGCAAGCATTAATTCGTCTCCACCACTTATCTGCTCGTAGTCTTCCTCATCCTCGATGACTGCTTCCAGAAGTCGTTGGTTATCCCATGGAGCGGTTGCCCATTTGACAAATTCAGCTGTTTGTAGCAATCGCCGAATGATATACAGAGGAAATTGATGGGGCTGCACTCTGAGTACTCGGGTCAATAATTCGTCGGGGATGGTACTTCCTTGCACTAAGAATAGATCGAGTATTTCCGCATGCCAATGATCCACAGCAACCTGTATTGGCATCGCCTTGCGCCCGTCGGAGTAATCCGCGATCGAGATGTCCATGTCCGAGTCCGAGTCATCTGCATCTGATCCATCAACATCCATGTTGTCCATGTCTGAGTCATCCGCGGCCGATTTGTCGACAGCCAAACCCCAGTGATTTACATCGGCACCTCGAAAGATCAGAGCCCTAGCATGGTCGGTCTTGCCAAAGCGCGCAGCATATACAAGGGGGTTGGTTCCCTCCCTTGGTGTAAGGGCAGAACGATCGAGGAATGCGCGAAAAAGAGCATCAGATGCAAACGCAACGAGGATATACATCGTGAAATCGTGCTCCGAACTTGGCCAAGGAATCCCAGAGTGAATCGACGGAACTAATTTGCACAGTCGGTCCCACTCCCAAGCGTGTCGGCAAATCACCATTTGCAGAGTTTCCATATCTTTGAAAATACCAGCATTGTCCAGTCCCAGATGGGAAAGATGACTGAAGCCATACGAGAGCACATATTTCAGAAGTGGATGGGACCCTTGGGATGTGGTAGGCATGGTGTGTCGTTCCCGTGTAACGCTAGACGATCGATCTATGGATTCCTTCATCTCCTCGAGGCACACCGCAATATAAGCCATGCAAAGCCTAGCCAGTCGTTCGTGCGCGTCTTCCATGACGATACGATGCCATGGTAGTTTGACGTAAACAAGCTCTCCAACAAGATACTCCTAGACAATACCAGTAAGATACTGCAAAGGGGGACACTCCGCTAGTTGACTAAGCTTACCTTGACACTCATATGAGAGAGGGTGATGATGTCGGTTTCTTCGTGATGGACGACAAGGCTCCTGCAGAATTCCAGTAAATCGGCATATTTCATCAGCCTGAATCTAGAGTCTAACGCCCGATAATCCGGATCGATCATGATCCCTTCAAGGAGTTCGTGCAGTCGCATGGGTCGCAGGGCGGCCACTAGCCACACCAATGCACGGCGCACTAGACGCGCCTCCGACGGGCACCTATCAATAGCAATAAGGATCCTCCTGTAAGTCTCTTCCAATCCTTCTGGAAGGCTCTGGAGCACCCTCCGAATTTCCGATACCGATGTACACCTGGCGAGCGTGTCGATCTGACATTGTACCCAACGAAACCTTGAACACAAAGAGATCAGTCTAACTTTGAGCATGTGGATACACGTTTCTTACATGCCGTCCGCCTTCGCACATAACTGAGATCGAATCTCCTCTTTCAGCCTCTCATCGAATCTCCTCAGTGGACTTCGTGAGTCGAGCTCTCT
This sequence comes from Xerocomellus amylosporus, assembly GCA_038090735.1. Taxonomy (NCBI): domain Eukaryota; kingdom Fungi; phylum Basidiomycota; class Agaricomycetes; order Boletales; family Boletaceae; genus Xerocomellus; species Xerocomellus amylosporus. The sequence continues at coordinate 6,051 of JBBPNE010000980.1, read as the reverse complement.
CGCAGCATGTAGCAGGATATCGGCCGATAATTCTTTGGCCATTTTGTCCATCAATATGCACGGAAGAGGAGAAAGTATCTGGACGATGTTCTGCAGCGGCCGACTGGTGACAAACATCCGTACGTCACCGTTACACATAATGAGGCCGTCGAGAAGGGCCTCCACCTCTCTACATTCGTCCAGCGCGTCGACAACGACCAAGGGTTTGCGAGGGCATAATTTTGCGACCTTGGACAGATAATGTGCCAGTCCCTTGACGCTGTAGAAAGGGTCCACACGACTGTCGGCTCCTTTGAGTAGCTTGTCGAGCAAATCCTCTGGGTCCATCATAGCGACACAGAGATGTTCCGTTAACTGGGCGAGAAGGGAGCGCATCACTTCTACAGCGCTTGTAGATCGCCCGGTCCGAAAATCACAATAGAAGTAGACCAGGAGTTCACCATCCTTCTTCGTGTTGTCGAGGTCATTGATAACGGAAGAGCTACTTGCGTTGTTAGCGACTCTACTTCAGTAATAGGCGACCTAAACGCACGCCAAAACTGATTTTCCAGCACCAGCTGTGATTGGGCTCGTATCAGCAACAGAACTAATCGAACCATCGAAAGGGACACCTTTTCCCTGTAACCACAGAAACGTGTCTTTCCCCTCCCTCCATGACCTATACGCATCCGTAGCTGGTAACCACGTGCATGTATCGGATTGTCGTATTGAGAATGTTTCCCGATGTTTCCCGGAACAACCCAAAGCATCGAGGACTCTCAATAACTTGTTCAGTTTCTGAGCTGGGTGTATGATATCGTAAGCGAGAACGGCTTGGACCGCAAATGGTTTTCTGCACATACAAACAATTTCCTTCCTCTGATGTTCTGTCGTGCTATCTTTTGTTGAGGTAGATTGAGGTTGCCCTTGGCCTTGCACGCGCTTCTCCCTTGTATAATTGAGAATTACTGTACACTGTAGACCCCACCATGAAGCTATAAAACTTACTCAGTTTTTGATTGCATAGTCTCCCTAAGTGCTTCCTTCTCGTAGTTCCTGTGTAAGGCTGTCATGCACAACTTCATCCAAATACTCCACACTCACCAGATGTCCGTCGTGAGCAGGAAGTGAAAATGCGCCATGCGGGCGTAGAAAAGTGCGATGGCCACATTGATTTCGTCTTCCTGATACCCGGTTCTCGTCGGGGTGAACCCAGAGTGCACCTGTACTTCGTGATCGATATTGAGCAATCTCTCCATCTCTCTCAGCGCACCCAAACACATGTCGGGTTCTGGACCGGACAGCCAGTCCATCAAGCGGTCATCGAGCATATAGTGGCGACGCAGAAATGGGTCGTCAAAAACTTCGAGGATGGCGCGCGAAGCATCGATGATTGTTTGGAATTCGATTTCGAGTCGGATGAGAGAGTGCTGTCGGAGTTGTCTGACGCCTCTGGCAGTGGAATACTGAGCTATAGCTTTTTGGACGTGCTGAGTAGTTAGCAGGATAGAGTGCAGGATACTCTTTGCAGACTCCATAACGTCACGGTGATGTTCAGGCCTCCGACGGAACCTTTCCGTTTGGGAAGGAGGCAGTGCAGCTACATATAGCGCCCGTCTTTGAGACGCCAGTCGAAGAATGTGCAAAGTCTTGATCTAGTTTGAAGTAATCTGCCCCGTTGGCTAAGCGAAACCGTTTAGGAGGAACTTCCGGGTGTGTTCCTTGGGGACTCTGCTTGCACTGGAGCGTATCCTCGACATTCAAAAGAAGTAAATAATACACAATTACCAGAAGTGTAGAAGTACATACAGTACTAGATGGAACATGTTACATGGAAGATACACAGTCAATTCAAAGGCATCCCGGCATATATCGATTCCCTCGCCATCTTCTGCCTGAGAAGAACGACCGCTTCTCTGGTGATTGACTTGTCCCCAGCGCTTCGTACTATTGCTTTATCCGTATCTGTCATCTCCGTGCGCAGTTTTAGCTGATTCTGCTTGTCTGCACGTATGTGGAGGTTCATGTACCTGATCGAAATGTATATAACAAACACAAAGGCAAAGAGATTCGACGTTGCTCACTCCATGCATGAAGCAACGGTCATGGGCTTCTCGGACCTGGCGCCGGTGAGTCCGGAAAGCATCACAAAGGGGTCCTTCTCTCTGGCCAACTTCATGGGGCCGGTATAGACGGGGAGGGGCACCGTAATCGAAAAGTCACTGTCGTTGACGAATTCAAGAAGCCCAAGGGGGTCGTTACGACGTGTTGGATTGCCATTAAGCTTCTCTCGCTCTCCGCGCCACATGTTGTCACGCAGTTTGGTGAGAGGGACATATCCAGATCGGCCTGGAATATGGGAGTGAAAGCGATTGACTTGAATCATCCCCTCCATTTTCTCAGCAATGGGGTCGTCGGTGAGGAGGAGTTTGACAAAAGAATATACGTCGGAGGGCTCGACGCCGATGTCAACGCGGATCATGAATGGGAATTTGAACCCTATTTCTTTCTTTCTGTCGTTGATAAGGTCCAAGTCGAGGGCAGCGCAGACCTGGAGCTGAGTGACAAGTGTGACGTTGGAAACTAATGTTTCTACGAGCTTCCTGATGCCCTTGGGACGCTCTGCTGTGGTGCACCAAGCCTTGTGACGTGACCTAGCGAGCGGTGAGTTTCCTTGAAGAAGAGTCCGCTTTTATACCGTCGGCATACCAGTCTTTCTTCTGGCATTCCTTCGAACAGTACCACACGCTTTTGCACTGCGAAACAATGTGATTGAAGTTTCTGCAAGGGAAACAGAATGTCATACTTACCCTTTGGCACGTCTGCAACTTCGGGCGGGTCGTCGAACAAGTAGTGCACTGGGTTTGGGAAGTGCTCTTGTTGGCCTTGATGACTTCCCGAGGGGTAGCTGTCATACGGAACAACTCTTGGCTGAGAGGGTGAGTCGCATGGATGACATGGATCTCCTTCTTAGAATCCATTGTGGTGGTGGAGTCGAACAGAGCAAGAAGAGAGTCGCGGAAGTCCCGGACTTCGGGCCCCAAACCCCTGAATCACCTCTTGTTATATAATGATTATGTCAGCAAGTCTCTATGGTCACGGTGTCTCACTTACAGTAGCTCGAGGGCAGGCCGACGAAAGATTATGCATTCCAAATGCCGCCCCTACGGTACGTGTGTAGCACCGGGAAGGTCACTCATGGTAGCCACTTGCATGGCACAACCTCGCAACAGTGGTCGAAAGGTGACTCAGCTCTTGGCAACGAACAACGACGAACCATTCACATGGTCCAGCATTTAGTTGTCGGTGCTTCCTCTCGCGAGCTGGTGACCAGAGGATAACTTTAATTCTCGTTTTCTGCTGAGACGGCACGGCAACGCTTCTAGCACGAAATTTGACAGTGCTAATCATTAATGGTCTCTGCGACCAGTCGGCACTTGATCAAGAAATGTTCGAGATTACCTAAGTGTATCGGATAGGACCCCGGCGGCCATGTTCCTCGGATGTTCCATCATACTACGGAAGGATGGCTATGACTGAACTTCACTGAAGTCATTAAATAATGGAATCCAAACACCAAGGTTCGAATAAGACTAAAAAGCAGGTGGCGAGGCTTTGCAGCAATGGAGCTCTGCTATTCTATTGCAGTGGTGCGACAATGATTGCAGGACTCACCTCAGCGACTGACCTCAAACTTGAAGGGAGCAAGGATGATCGATGATCGGGGTGTAACCTGTTAAAAAGGCGAGATCTCACACGAGTCTATTGTCTAGTAGCATGTTTGACACCGTCTTCAAAGCTCGTCGGCCACGACACGTTTTCTCTTGTCTCCCTCGGTCTGTGGTCCACCCGCCTTCTCACTTTTCTTGTCCTTCAATCCGACTCCTGCGAGCCACTCCTCCATGATTGCATTGAACACATGTGGGAATTCTACGTGAGGCCAGTGTGCACCGTCCATCGTCTGCACGTATCAGTGAGCAGACGAGCCTGTCTCTGGATTTACGTACCTTTGTGGTCAGCTGTGGCAAATACACGCCTACCTTCGAAAACTTGGCCACCATTGTCCAGTCAGCGACGGGATCCTTGAAGTTCTCTGCTTCATATCTCACAGATGAGGCGCATATATCTAGCACGCACCTTGAGAGGGAGCACCGAGAGCACAGGTTGGGGAATCGTAAAATTTCCTTGGTCGTGTGCAGATTTCCATGTCCCGTACTTGTTCTGCCGCATATATCCTCGTCAGCATAGACGATACGAATGAGAGAGGTCGACACTTACGCCACTGGTATAGAACATCAGTGCTAATGGCACGAACATCGAGGGGATCAACCATCGTCGAGTCATGCAAAAGGATATCAGCGGAAGAACATACAATGATGAAACCCTTGTCTGCTGAACCGCTCTACAAAATAATCCTCTTCCTCTGTCGAAAAGTATGGAATCGGAGGGATCTAACAAACACGTCAGTTGCTGAACTCGACGAAAAGGAATAAAAAGGACACACCTCTATGCCATCCCACGCACCCAAAAATTTCTCCCGACTGCGCAAAAATGCCGTCGGAGGCGGACTCGCGACGCTCCTTAATGTGCCTCTCAATGTGCGCCTGACATCTCTATTCAGCTCGATAATGGCTTCGGACGTATTTCGTGCAAAAAAGACTTGGTAGGAAAGCGTGGGTATCATCGCCGACATCGATTCGATGGGTTGGAAGCCGTTTGAGGAGGAAAGGTACTTTCGGCAATGTGAACATGGTCATCGGGGTGGTGCTCGTCATAGTACATACTGGGATTGTGACACCGACCACAGCGGAGAATACGTCGGGGCGTCTCCTTGCGGCCTCGTAGCACGCAACGGAACCCCAATCGTGACTTTATCGCCGGGTAGTCAACATTTGGAAAACAGAGAGCGGAGCGTACCCCAGGCAAATGGCAGACGGAACCCCGGCGTGCTCGAGAACACATGTCAAATCTCCAGTAATATCCGCCATGGTACTCGACGATTGGATGTCGGAGGGGTGCGAGGACCCTCCAAATCCACGGACGTCGATGGCTACCAGGTGATAATCGTTCTGAAACACACACATGAGGGACGGCCGTTTATCTGCAGGGTCATACGAAGTGCCTTGAAATGTTCAATTTGCCGGCCCCAACTACTCCACAGACTCGGCCAGCCATGCACCATCAAGATGGCCGGTTTTGCAGAAGGATTGACATCGACGTATTCTGCGCCGTGAGAGATCACGTTGTGAAGCGCATACAGGCAGCATTGTGCTCACCGATGGTGATGTTTACGGTCTGGTTGAGGACCCTGTCGATAGCTGGACATGTAACAGCGTGTATATCGAACCCACCCAGATTGAATGCCGAGACAGCAAGGACATTTGCCGAGTAAGCCAGAAGTAAGCCGGTGGTGAAGACGCGGAGTGCGCGAGACATCAAGAAATGGAGAGAGGGAGAGAGTGGCGTATTGATGGGCTGGGCGAGACCTTTTATGCTCTGGGCGACGACTCAGACTCCCGATCTAGGTATACAATCGTGGCAAACTGCAAGGCTATTTGTACACAAGACTTGATGGAAAGCCCACAAGAAGTGCAGAGGGGACAAGGGGGCGATGATGGTCGAAGTAGCACCCATCTGCACTGTGGATACTGCGACCGCCGAATTTCAGAGGACTACTCGATGAATCGCTAGATTCAGTTACTTTTTCCGTTGAAAATGTACGCCGTTATTTTCAGCGATCCACTGAATACTATCAAACCTGGTTTAGTGCAAAAAAACTACTAGATCGACTCTGCAGCTTCAACAACAATGATTGGATACTTCAGTAGCACATCAGTAGTACTTTGTGCACATATCTATTATCTACGATTTATTCCAGATTTCTATGTTTTTTTATTGACCAGATGGAAGCATCCCAACGTTTTCTATCTTACTGCAAATTTTTGTCACGTCCGGGTCACACAATGCCGCGCGCTGCGGTTTTAATCTCAGCCGTTCAGCATGCCAGGGACGCGAGAGGAGATTGAACTTTGTCACAATTCCGCCACATCATGTCACTCTGTGATGAACTAC
>JBBPNE010000979.1:0-10427 GCA_038090735.1 Xerocomellus amylosporus | reverse complement strand
CTGGTAGGCTGCTGGTGAGAGAAACGAAGAGAGAGAGCTACCGCAGCACAGCCACTCGATCAAAGACCAAATTCTATTCCTACTCGCGTACTCGTACTACTAGAATGACTATTTGCGTGTTCGCTGGCGTGGCCTTGCAACATCGCCGGCCATGTCCATCTTTTCCGTCATGATCGTCTCAGGCGCGGCACTGGGTTCGTCGTCATCCTGACAAAGGGAACCTTAATCCAAATGATACTCTGCCCCTCGCACACGAATGGGACAACGGTACGTGGTCTTACGACATCCACCTCCTCTTTCTCTGACCTATTCATAATAGCGTTTAGATATCCCGTGCCTTCTCCCAGTCTCCAGCATTGCCATCGCGCTCGCTTGCATCCTGCCCACTATGCCTTTGCTTAACCTCGCCTTGGGCCTCATTATCATTTCAGAGTCATCCACCGCTGTGTCGTTTCTATTCTCTGCCATGTGTTGTAACTTGGGGTCTGGCCAAGCAAATGAGTCGACAAGCCTGCCGATTCATAGAAAAGATTGAGAGATCCGTCTCATACCATACTTCTCGGGAATGAAGGTGTTATCTCCCGAAGGACAAACAGCGCCACGGAGCCTTCTTTCGCGTCGCACTCGCATCGTCTAAGCCATTCCATCCATGCATAATACCGTGAAGCACGCTGCAACATTCGCTTTTCCAGCGCACCGTTTGAGTCGTTTCATGAGTAGCCATATCACTCGGAATGAACCACGAATGTAGGGCGTACTCGACAGGCGTATGGGTTCCATCACGGTGGCGAGCTCCAGGGTAGTTGACGTCCAGGAGGCAACGAGAGCTAGACGATCATGATCCTACTGTTCTGCAAAGTGACAGCTAAGAACTTGATCAAGACATCCCACGTCGTTTCTCCGCATCCCGCAGTGATAGGCGAGGGCAACGGAATGCGATAAACGAGTAAGACAGGACGACTCCAAGAGAGCGCGGCGGCTAGCTTGAATTGGATGTTCGCCAAACAAAGAGTCCACGCGGGTGTGTTAGAACCTGTGTACCGTTGCCTTTTCGGTCCAGCCCGGATGCAGCACATACCATCGTTTTCCCAAACCCACCGCGTTGACTCAGGTTCGGCGAGCCTCCATGGACTCAGAAGGTACTTGTGTCTTTCTGTCGACATGGAGAGCAGTGAAATAATGCATCCGCCAGTTAAACAATTACATTCACGCGCAGAATCTCTCGTCGCCAAGTTTGAGCACGGAAGGGGGACCGGCTGCATGGAGGAGGCGATCGACCTCGATCGTGAAGCACTGGAGCTTTGCCCACCCGGCCACCCCAAGCGATCTGTCTCTTTGATGTGGCTTGCGGTTCATCTCTGCTCTCGGTACAAGCAGCTCGGGGCGATGGAGGACCTCGATGAGGCCATTGTCCTTGGCCGAGAAGCCCTCGTCCTTTTCCAGCAAGGACACCCTAATTGGTCACAATCGTTGGAGAACCTTGCAAGCCACCTCTGTAATCGGTTCACACAGTCGAAGCAGTTACAGGATAAGGAGGATATATTCAGTCTCTACGCTCAACTCGCACATATACCCCCAATTGTGTCCTCCGTTGATCTTTCTGCCGCTAGAGCATGGATCCGTGTGGCTGAGGATTTCCACCATCCCACGATACTTCTCGCACATGAAACATCTCTTCGACTACTTGTTCAACATCTGGCCATTCTGCCACTATTGCCCCAACACCTTGTCATCCTCAAAAACCTCACATCGTCACTCGCAGTAGACGCATTCTCAGCGTGTCTTCGTGAACGTGCTCCTGCGCATGCAGTTGAGCTCCTCGAACAAGCCCGGGGGGTCTTTTGGAGTCAGCTTACTCGACTCCGTTCGCCGCTGGATGATGTCGTGGTGTCTAGCCCGGCAGGAAAGACATTGGCAGACGAATTCACGCGGCTGGCTTTGCTCATTCGCAAAGTTCTCAACTTGCCTGGTGCAGATCAGCATGATAGGTTGTGCCGTCTCAACCTCGAACTGCGCACAGTCGTGACCAATATTCGCGACCTACCTGGTCTCTCCCGGTTTCTTCTTCCGTCGTTCTTCCCCGACCTCCGACATGCCGCCAGTGGGGGACCCGTCATCATCGTCAATGCTAGCAAGTATAGCTGTGACGCGCTCATTGTCTTCCTCGATCGAGATCCCATTCATATTCCATTGCGAATCACTCAGGCAGAGGTTCGAGAGCTGTCAAAGGAGCTCCATACATTAACTGTCCGCGCCACGAGGGACGACGTGACGAGAGAGCTCGCGTCCTTCTTACGCACACTTTGGGATGAGATCGTTTCGCCCATTTTCAATTGCCTCGAGATATCCCATCCATTGCGATCACGCATCTGGTGGTGTCCCACCGCCGAATTCTCGACGCTGCCCTTGCATGCTGCTGGTCCGTATAGGAAGGGCCAACAGAATCTCCCTCACCTCTACATCTCGTCCTACACCCCAACCCTCACAGCCCTCATTCGTGCCAGACGGTGCGATTCATCGAATTCTACAACGGGACATATACGTTTCCTTGCTATCGGCCAAGCCAAAGCTGCTGGCGAGAGCGAACTCCATTCTGTAAGCGCGGAGCTAGACAACATTCGTCAGCACGTCGACGACCTCGCCACATTCACGCGTGTAGATGGAGAGGAATCTTGCACTTCTAGAGTCGTCGAAGAGCTTGGGAGGAACGAATGGGTCCACCTTGCGTGCCATGGTCTCCCAAATCGTACACAGCCATTCGAGTCAGCGTTCGCTCTCCACGACGGGCAATTTACAGTCCAACGGATCATCGGGTGCGAATTCAAGAACCCCGAATTCGCGTATCTCTCTGCGTGTCATACGACTGTCGGAGACAAAGAGAGTCCGGACGAGGTGATCCATCTGGCGTCGGCGATGCAGTTTGCTGGGTTCCGTTCGGTGATCGGGACGATGTGGGCGGTGGACGATGGAGAGACGACCAAGATCACGTCGACGTTTTACAAGTACATGGTGGACGAGTCTGGTCGTCTGGATCACACCCGCGCAGCGTTAGCGCTGAACAAGACGATGAGGTCTGTCCGGGATGTACCATTCGATCAACGGGTTCTGTATATCCATCTCGGTGCCTAGTTCTTAGTACTGTATGTCCCCCGTTGACTCTCTCAGTTTGATATTGCTCGTACTCAACTTTTATCGAGTAGTCTGCTATCCGTTATTTCGTGGGTGGTGCGAGGCTCAAGCGTAGACTACATCTGATCCTCGTGCCTTGAGCGAACATCATACAGGTTCCATCGGACTATGTACTAGCATGTGCCAGCTTCAGAGTCAGTAGCAGTGTATCACAACATTTTTCGTGCATCACACCTCAGTGCAACGACACGTATCTTTCTCGACGGCAACAGAAATAAAATTCACAGATCATCTGCCAAGTAAGTAACAAATGCGCGCGGGGGGTTGTACGTCATCTCGGCGCGACCGATGATGAGCCTGAGGTATACATGCCAAAAGGGCGCTCGACGCCAGTACAGTATACGCGGCGTCCGAGTCGACCATTCATCCGCTGCCTCTGGTAATCCTCGGAAAGTTTCCTCCGCGAGCCTCTGCTCACCAATCCCAATCGTCGTCAAAAGAGGACACGGCACTGGCAGCCGTCCGTCGTACAGAGCGGGTGTGGTTGTTGCTTCGCATCGGGCACCAACACGTCCCCCGCACGGACCGTCTGTTCCTCCTCGTCGTCCAGCCAGTCCGTCGTGGTCTTGTATGACGGGCTCGGATGCCGTTGGGTGGTCAGGGACGACTTGGTCGATACGGGAGACGCCCAAGGGGGTATCGTCGTAGACAAGACCCGTGACGCCGTCGTCGTCCGAGTCGGCATCGGGACCGGACCGGGCGAGGGCAGAACTGAGCATATTGGAGACGCTCGCTTCTGGCTTTTCGAGAACTGTCGAGAGAAGCGTGGGGGAGAAGAAGAAAGAGTAAGAGCCGAGAGCCTACGGATCGTCTTGACTCCGACTCCCAAGACGACGGACGTACTTACGTTTGGCCTTTTTGAAGTCCGCTCAGTTTTTTGCTCATCCAGGACAACGGTCATGGGCACAGGTCCATGCGAATAACTAGCGATTTGGACGCTACACTGGACGTGCCCACGTCCAAGTTGGACGATCTGGGACTCTGAACGGAGGGTGAGACGAACGTGCTCGTGGGCGTCGTTGGCTCCTTGGCGTCATATCGAGGTTTGGGTGTGCACTGTGCGCACATGGCGTTATAGGCACCTACCTGTGACTCATCTACCTACCCGAACGTAAGAATGGTGCCCTCTGAATTTGCGTGGTATGTACTGACATACTGATTCAGACGATAGGGCGTTCGAAGCTTCCCACAGCCTCAGACACAGACACTGGCACGCGCACTTCCATAGACCGCTGTGGACCCACACGTCGCTTACGACCATGAGTATAAAACGGGGAACCTCCCATGGCGCCTAATTCAGGTTTTTTCTTCCCTCTCCCATGGACGTCGCTGGCCCTTCCCGAGTACCGGCGTCCTCTGGGCAACTCGCACCAGGGGAGAGAGTCGAAAGTGCTTACGAAGAGGACTTGTTGGGACTCTTGAGCCGGCTCAGTCTCGACGAGATGGACGAGATGCAGACGTTTTTTACGCACAGAACGCGCGCTGGCGATCCACTGTCGGATCATGATATGGCTATGAATGACTTGCTACAGCAGGCGCGTGCGCTGGCTGCTTTCAACCAAGATAGGGTGTTGGCGCAAAGGATCGCTACTGAAGAGGTTGTCGCCGTTGAGCAGAGGCCGGTGCAAATACCGGGTGCAGTCCCTCAAGCAGACGGGAACGGGTGAGTGGGTTTGCCGCGTCCGTTCGACGTCAGTTGAGGGAGGGTACACCAAAGGACGGCAGCCCAGGCCCAGCGAAATGGTAACCGACATGCAGCACAGGCTGCCAGGTAGGAGCAGTATGCTTTACACTCGGACGATGACTGACCCGTTTCTATCACATAGAAATAATGCTACGCCATCTCGGACACCGTGGAGAAAATGGCTCTCCTCCATGGTAGTTCGGGCGTTTCGCACAAGGCTGGTGCCCGAGCCTAGTCCTACCATTGCTAGTACTATGGTGCGGGCATTTCGCACAGCCCTGGTGCCCGAGCCTGGTCCTACAATTGCTAGTACTACGGTTCCGAGAGCCCCAGTGGTCAATCGGTGTGTCCACCTCGAGTTCTCTCACATCCATATGTCTTACTGCTGGCAGTCGAACTGGTCATGACTGTGTCATCTGCCAGGATCCCATCCATGGCGCGGAGATCCGCGCTCCCTGTGGTCACTACTACGACATTGGCTGTGCAACAGATCTATTCCAGTCTGCGACACGAGACGAGTCGCTCTTTCCTCCTCGCTGCTGCAGGCAAAACATCCCCTTTGCTCAGGTTCAGCCCCACCTTCCACAAACACTTATCACAACGTTCCAACAAAAACAGGTCGAGTTTAGCACCCTCAAACGTGTCTACTGTTCCTCCCCTACATGCAGTCGCTTCCTGGGCCCCCTCTCGGAAAGCATTTCGGCCAGTAAAGTGTATACCTGTCCTGCACCGGGGTGTGGAAGGCGGACGTGTGCCGAGTGTCGCGAGCAGCACAGCGGTGACTGGACACATGCCTGCCGTCCCGACGCAGACGCCTCCCAAGTCCTTGAGCTGAGCCGCGCCTCTGGCTGGGCCCGCTGCCCCGGTTGTTCACAAATGATCGAGCTCCACATGGGCTGCTTCCACATGACGTGCCGATGCCGCACCGAATTTTGTTACCTCTGTAGCGCGCGATGGAAGTCGTGTCAGTGTCCGCAGTGGGACGAACGGCGATTGTTGGCGGCTGCGGAGGAGAGGGTGGATGCGCAACTTGGAATGGGTCGAGAACTGGCCGGTGCAAGACCTGTTGTACCTGCGCCTGTACCAGCACAACGGCGAGTACCACCGCCACTGCCACCGCGATCTCTAGCTCCAGCACGGCCACCGGCTGTAGAATTTCTACATCCCCAATTCACCCCCCCACGCATGCCGACGACATCGAGCTCGACGGGACGACCAGCACACACCGCCTCGACTCAGCCGAGAGAGGGAAGGAATCACAAGGTTAAACGCTCGCAGAGTATGCATCCTGCGTTCGTGCCTACGAGAACTCTGATGAGAACGGCTACCTCCTCATCGGCATTGGCATCAGCATCGACATCGACATCGACACCATCCGTTGTACGACCCAAGTCCATACACAACCCCGACCTGATGCGACAGGGTCTCGTCCGCGAGATGATGGAGAGACTGAGGGTAGACCACGACTGTGACCATAGGCAGTGGCACTACCGACGCGGCGAGGGCATCTGTCAAAGCTGTGGAGACTATTTGCCGTTGTATCTCTATGTAAGTGGTCGCGCGGTTGTTCGAGCGTCGTGGGGGTGCTCACGACGTCGGTCTTTTAGCGTTGCCGTGGTTGTGAAATGTTGGCGTGCAAGCGGTGCAAGCATAACCGTCTGTGAGCGTCTGCGTGATATCGTTCGCTCGTGTAGAATCAAGAAAGCTGTATGTAACTCGAGTAGGTAGGGGTGAATGATGCTGAGCAAGAAAGGGAAAGGCGCGGAACTACCGAATGCATGACTGGCAACGCGTGTGTGCGGTCGGGCGAAACCCATAGCGCCTGCACAGATCACGCGACCACCGTGATGTCCCGCAACGCCAACGCCAAACGAGAGGATAGTATCCGTGGACGAGCAGATCGCTCGCAACGTGGGGGATCCGACCGCTCGTGTCTGGAGGACTGGCAATATCTGCCACTGGAGAAGCTTAGCGCGCAGCGTAGATTGTCACAGGGATGGTCTACCCTCAGTTCTGGAACGAAGACGACTGACGACGAGTAACGCTGTGTCGTAAGATGTCTCTTTTTCATGAAACGTATATTTTCCTTCGCGTGCAAATTCATAGATAATCTATTGGATGGTGTTTTCAGGCGTCTCAGCGGGATACACAAGGTCGAGTGGTCGCGCACTAACTTTGGATAGTACGAGACCGATGACGCCATTCACACTGGAGCAAACGATCAGAAAAGTAATGATTGCCGTGTTCTTCTCCCTGTCAGATAAGCTCAACTCGGAGCGGGTCAATCACACAACCAATAAAATTGATACAACCATGTCCCTGTACACCACATCCAGACGTCAGTCCCACCTCCATCCCATCATCCAACAGCATCACATTCCAAACAACCAACTTAACAAACCCTTCTTGCCCTGCGCCTCCGCCACCTCGTCGACATACTTGATTCGAATCGACCCATGCGGCGCCTCGAGCTCGACTCGATCGCCATCCCACGCGTCATCTTCCCCGAGCACCTGAAAATCACCTACAAAGTACCGCCGCGTGGTGCCGAGTTGACTGAGCTGTGTCGCGTTCTGGGCGATCGCGTCGCTGACGGTGATGCCGCCGCTCCGCGTGGAGACAGATAAGAGTCCCTGGAAGGAACGCGGGATGGCGAGTCGGATCGCCCCGCGGGATGCACGTGCCGTCAGCGAAAACGGGGCTGCACCGTCGAGGGTGTGCTACACAACGCACGCCAGTCAGGATCGTACGGTCGACACACACCATGTCGATAAGAGATAAAAGACGAACCAGTTGAGCGCGAATCGACCCGTTGCTAGAGGTGAGCGCGATAGTCGTACGCCGAGGTTTGCCAGTGGGTACTACGCCAGGGCCCAGGAGCCATATCTCGGCATTCACGGAGCCGTTTCTAGACGACAGACATAGATTTTTGCGATCGTCTTCTGTTTCGTTCTCGCCCAGAGGAGGTAGCATGGAAGACGGGATGCGTATGCAAGGATCGATGACGAATTCGCCTCGGATGGTGTCGGGTTCGTTGGAGAGAAAGAGAAAGTTGGTTGGTTTGGTCTTGAAGGTGGCCGAATCAGAAGGAGGAGGAGGGGAGGAGGGGACGCTCCCGCTGGCGACCGATTCTATTTGAGAGTAATACGATGGGGGAGGCTGTCGCAGAAACCCGTTCGGTCGGGGCATAATGTAGGGCTACGGTAACATACCCCTTCAACATGAGTTCTTCGGTTTGAACCATGTCTGAGGGCCGCTTGGAGGCTTGGGCGTCGGGCGTCGGCACCGCCACGGGTATGTGCTGAGATCAACATAGCCTCAAAGCTTCCCACGACCAGGAAAACGAGCCTCTCTTCCGAATTATGCAAGAATTTCTACAACGAGGACACGCGCACTTCTGTAGAGTTTATCTGGTAGACCCCACGTTGCATAGTACTTACGGCCAGTGGCCCAGCGAACAGGATCAAAAAAGCGGAACTTCCCGGGACGCTTCTCTCTTCGGTCCCTCCCATGACCGTCGCTGGAAAAAATCAGCCTGCAATCAACTCTGAGTCCCAGCCGTGGCGGGGGTACCGCGGCGACGTTTCGCACTAGGCTCGGGTGTTGGGCTCGCCGCACGCTTCGAATTCCTTGACAACCCTTTCGAACTTTCCCACAAGTTGTGCGTGTGTTGAAGCTGGTTAGTCCTGTTTTGCACCTGACGTTGCGTCTAGCCAGAGAAAGCGATGGGTAGATTTGCATCGGCCTTGTCGTCTACAGGCCAGTCCTGCCTACTGAAAGCCTTTTCAATCTGATCGACGAACCAAGAAGGGGATTGCAGATGTTTAATGTCTCTGTCGTAACGACGGATGTCCCGCGATAAATCCTCAAGGTCTTCGTCGTATTGGCCTTTCGGGACAATGAGCTTCTTTCGGTCCTCGGCCGTCGGAGGGCGTACAGTATATAGCGACTTGAAGGGGCCAATCAACTCCGTGAGAAGATCACAGAGTGGGGTGGGTGTTCGAGGGCGGAAAACGACAGAGGGATACGAGCCCCCGCGCAACGCATCGCTCTTTCTATCACCGCCCTCCACGCTACGTCCATCCTCCTCATAATGTTCATCAAACATGGCCAGGTCTCTGCCACGACGCCCGGCCCCATACGAATCGATAGCGGGAACGTAGCGCAAGGTCATCCATCCGAGGACATGCAGGAATGACTCGAGATCGTCCGTGAGCGTGTTCAACTTGCCGGGATGCTGAAGTAAATTTGCAGACATGAATTGCCACGTCCCCTGATGAATTTCAGGGTGATGAGTGCATGATAGAAGGGCAATTCACTGGATGGCTTACTGTGCGATCAGGTCGCCTGCTGCCACCTTCGTTCATCATCTTCGCCAACTCCCAGTCGATCAGTAAGCCCTTGCCCTCGTCTGTCACAATGATGTTCCCGGCACTTATATCGCGATGTAAGATCTTTGCGACATTGAAGGCGTGCGAGTGAGCTTTGCGTTCATGTCAGCGTACCGTTTGTGTACACCTCGAGGTACACGCACCTTGAACCGCGTGGAAGACAGCTGTGACAAGCTGTTTTGTGCACTCGAACTTGAAAAGCGGACGTCCTACAATCCCATGCACGAGCCGGTAGTGTTGATACGGGGAGATCCTTGGCCTCACACACAGCCATGGTGCATCCACCAACTCTTGCGTTTCCGTCCTCCCGTCCTCCACGTCGCCACCAGCGACATGCTCTGGGATATTCGGGGTTCGATGGTGGTGAAGAATTTCATAAATCTTGTGTTCAGGCATCACCTCAACATCCGGTGAGTCCGACAGGAACCGCCAGGTGTCTTTCATATAGATCATTCCCTCTTCCGACCACGGCCCTTTCTCGATCAGCTTGCCTTCACCAGTGCGCGGATCCGCACGATCGTCGAGTTCGCCGCATGACCTAGTACTGCTATTCACGTCCTCGGTCGGAATCCAAACGACGGGTAAGCTGCGGGTACACCGGCTGACGAGCGACCGGTTTTCCGTTGGCGACCTCGGTCCGTATGCGTGACCCAATCCGATTAAACCCGGCACCTCGTACTTGTAAAGTGGAATGTTGTTATCCTTGATCCCTAGTTTCTCCCTCACACGCGCGTCGACCTCGGGTGAGAGGTTTGCCGGTTGGATCGATGCATCGTGACCCCGCTTGCTGGCAGAGAGATGGTCGAACCGCCACAAAAATTCAGCCATCAACTCTGGGTTCGTGCGGTAGTTGAACGCGGCGGTCACGACCGTGGCGGAAGGGTCCCATCGCAGGAATCGCGCGTGATCCCCTTGGACGACGACAGAAAAAGAGAAGTGGCGGAACTGCAGGCTGTGCTGAGCGCCAGCATAGTGCGCCAGTTGCCCGCGTGCCTCGTTTGCCGCTTCAGTGTCCGGCGTGAACGATCCTTTTTCGATTGCCAAAAGACGTTCTTCCTTTGTGTCACCGCGAGGGTCCTGAAAGGCCGCGCCAATGTTATTAGTTTTGAACTCCATCCAAAGTTCCATTCACGTGAAATCCGTCTTGTCGGGGGGTGCCACAC
>JBBPNE010000978.1:0-10438 GCA_038090735.1 Xerocomellus amylosporus | reverse complement strand
TGTTGAGGATCAGCGAACAACCCACGCTACTGGTACACTAAGTCACTCACCGATCCATTCCCAGTATATCTAGGACTGTTTCGTCTAGGAGAGTCACATCCCTAGCTAATAGTGTTCTATCGGTGGAGGCAAGAGCAGTTGTCTGGAGAGCCTAAAGTGTTAGTGTTCTCTGCTTGTTGCCTAGAAAGAAGTCACCGCCTGCTATGGGATTGGGCTCTAGACCTCCTATCTAACCCCCTCCTTGCACCGCACTTTGTCTGGGATGCCCAACAACTTTTTAAACACAATGGCAACGAATACGAGTGGTTCTACATGGAACCATGGACAGGCGATCATTGGTGGAATATTCAAGTACGTTTAACTTGTGCCGCTATTACCCTTAATACGCTGTTTGTAAAGTTCTGTATGTAAAACCCATCATCTCTAGACTCGTTTACCTCATAGTGTCGAAAACGCTGTCCCTTTTGCTTTCATCCTCTACGTGGACCAAATGCGGCTCTCATCCCATGGAACTGTCAAAGGCTATCCCGTCATAGCTCGTTGTGCGAATTTTCCAGTAGATATCAGAAACGGTGAGCGATATGGTGGTGGATGCGTTGTTGGCTGGCTGCCGATCGTAAGTTATTATGATTTGACATACTGTAATGTTGCTGATCTCTTAAAAGGTTCCTGAACCAGCTAAAGATGAGGGGAAGCTCACATACATGAATTACAAGCGTGTCATATGGCGCGAAGCGTTTCTCTGCATTCTTGACAAACTCGTGGAACTCTCAAATACAGGATATTGCCATCAGTGCTACGACGAGATCATCCGATGGTTATTTCCCGTTATTCTTATTCTGTCCGCTGACTACAAAGAACTGTAAGTTGCTGTTTCATATGTTTATAGTACTGATTTAATTGTTTCATCAAATCTAGGTGTATGATGTATCTACTTCGAGGCACAAAGAGTAAATGCCCATGCCCTGTTTGCCTCGCTCCCCACGAGGAGTTATCTGACCTATCCAAGATGTTCGAAGCATGTACTGTAGCTCAAGCAAAGCACGCCCTCGCAATCTACCAGCAAAAGAAGTCAGATGGTGAAGCGATCCTCAAAGCTCTGGGTCTCCGACCAGTGCCATTGAGTTTTAAGTGTATTCTAATACTGTAACATGCATGGCTAACCAGCTCCAAATTCAACTACAGAACGTTTTCTGGAAGGTCCTGCACTCGGACCCAGAAGAAGCAGGAAGTTTCGCCCGACTTCATTATCTGCATCATGGCATCTGGGGCTACCACTTACTTGAGGAAATCAAGATTCTTCTCGACAAGCTACCCCGTAAACATGCAGCCCAACTCGAGAGCCAGTAAGTAATCGATTTTTTGTCCAATCGGTTCTCACTTCTCTCGCAGACTTGACGCATTTCCGGCTTGGCGCGAACTCGCACACTTCAATGGTATACTACATGTAAGCTACACTGACGGGAATAAAATGCAGGATCTGTCCCGAGTAAGTTCGTTTTGTTTGTCGTCTCAAGGGGAAATTCAATGAGCTGACAAACTTTCCAGCAAGCACTGTACGCAGCCTTGAATGTACTCACAAACAATGTGAGTCGTGAAGGCTGTCAACTCTTGCGGGTGATCCGCAGTTACTTGGAGCTAGACAGCCTCATTGGGTTGGATGCGCACACTGAGTGGACGTTGAACATGATCGAGGACGAATTGTTGGTGTTCAGAAATGAACTAAATGTATGTATTGATTTCGTATTGACGTTAATGCCAGCAGGATTTCTTACCGTCTCCCATAATTTAACTCTTAGGAGTACATCGCACACGTGACAGCCAGCAATCTCTCAGAGCACTTCAAAACAGACTGGAATTTTCCCAAGATACACATGTGGAAGCACGTCACACGGGACATTCGGATGAAGGGAGCAGTGCGAAACTACAGCACTAGGCTGAATGAGAAGATGCATGGCGCCCTCAAAGACTCATACCAGGATCATTCTAATGGAAAGGACGTCGCAGTTCAAGTATGTATACATATTTCTGAGCTTGCTCTCTTTCCTGACGCTGCTGACAGATCCTACGTGTCGACCACCACCGTTTGGCCATGAAACTTATCAGGGATCGGATTAATGCCGAAGTCGAGCGTGCTACAGCAGAAAGCATTGCCAAGGATCACGAGAATGGCAATATAGATGGTGGCATCGAGAAGGACGTTCTCACAAGCTTTGAGGGGCATGTCAAGCTCAGCGCACCATGATCACTGAAGACCATCCAGGAAATCATGAATGAACATGGTTTGCAGCCGGAATTCCAGAATCTTCGTCAGAAGTTTACTAATTTCGTCAATCAATGCCTTCCTGTGTACCTCAACCATGACCCAAATTCTTGGGTCAACATCTCTTTTCCAGAAACATTCCAGGTTCGTTTCGCTAAAGCCAATTACGTCGGTGGCTCTTAGTAACATCTCATTGCACCCTTGACACGTAGTTGCAGGAATATGCCTTCCTCGAGGTCAATTACGAATTGAAGGCAGACTGGCGACAAGCTACCGACTACATTCGTTGCAACCCTTCGTTCCATGGAAAACCTCGTTATGACAGCGTCCTCTTCCAAATCTCAGCCGAAAAGGTTGCTTTTGCCCGCCTTGTATTTAAGTTCTCATGCAGCATCCCCTCGTTTGGTACTTACGACTTTGCTCTCATTCACCCCTTTACTGCCGACATCAGCGCAAATTAGAACTCGTTCAATGAAGCCTTCAGGCTCACACGTGTCAAAGCACGTTCCCGAGCAGCATTGATGTTTGTCCCCATCCAGTCAATCATGAGGGGCGCATTACTGTACCCTGACCCAAAGCACAAGGACGAATTCTTGGTGGTAGAACATGTCGACGAAGATATGTTCCTTCACATGAAGGAGTGGACCGTCAATGGACATTAGGTCCAGGACTATTACATGGGATACAACAGTCTGAAACCATGTTATAGTTGCTAACCCCTTCGTATCTGAATCGCACTCTGAGTCTTTGCCCATTGACAGTAACAGCAATCTAAATTTAAAACTTGCACCTACATTTAAATTGACAATGTTATTATGCGATGAAGTTTGTCCTGCCGCACATCCTGGATCATTTAAATCGTCGACGGAGCTCTCCTACTCACATACAAAGTTCGTTGGCAAAAACCTAGGCTACCTGGACCATTCAATTATCTATCTGAATCTCGAACGACAATGCCGCCACTTGCCTATAATCTTATTTCGTCACTCTGAATCAACTTCTTCCATCTCTCCATCTCTCTCGAAGCCGACCATCCATGGCATGCCCATCATCCTGGACCATCCCTCAAGCCCAAACCCTGCCGATATTCAAAGTCATTGACAAAGTTTTCCCTCACTCTCATTGGTGCTAGGTGAGTCACCTCTGTTCAATTAAATTAATCTTTAGGTCTCTCCTGCGATAAACACCAAGCCGTCAAATCGTTATGCAATATATGGCCTCAGTAAGACATACCCACCATCTTCCTGACCTCAGGTCACCCAATCATCTTCCCGATGTCAGGTTCGGATCATCTCCATGGCATCAATATGCTTTACTCCACTTCCCGCAGCACTCATCTGCCCTTCCCGATCTCCCCCACAACCCAATCCACTCCTGTTGTCTCACCTGTCACCTCGTATTCAGCCCAGCCTGTCGTGTGTCCACAGCTCCAATGGTGCAATAAATTATTGCGCCAATGCTTCGTCTATGAGGTTCTCCGACGTTGCTCGCGGACTTCAGGAACTGTCCTTCAAACAGCACTATGCTACCTAGAAGCCGGCACACAAGTCGAAGACAGATAATGCGACCTACCTCCTCTTCCCCCCTCTCCCATCCCCCCTTCTTTGTTCCCATCGCACCTTCCTTGGGGTGATCAATCGCTTGGGATACCTGTCGTTCACTGCCATCCACTTCAACAGTCCCGCGACTTATTCCTCCCAGGGCTTTCTCTATCGTAACCTTGATTCCCTAAACTTTGTCTTGCTATAATTCTTCTCCGCGGCTCTGTTGTCGGTACAGCAGACAGCACAGAAGGAGCTGGGTCAACATATCCCTTCGTCAAGGGTCTCTTCTCTGGAAAAGCTATCATGACCCAAGGACACCCCAAGAATGAGGACACCAGGTCCATCATCTCTGCTCAGCAGACCGTCAAGCCAATGCGCACCCCATCGATGCGTTGTAAGGGCACCATCAAGCGGTTTCCAGCGCCCCACGAGGATGACTCTGCCGAAGAATAAGACCGGGAGGAGGAGGAAGCACTGAACCCTTCCTCAGGTCCAGCGCCATGTGTAGCGGGCGAGTTCAGAGCCACTCTGGACACCTTCTACGAGACGTTATCAGAAACACAGTCCTGGTTTGTCTTCTGCGTGAATCCAAATGACTCGCAGTTAACCGATCAGTTACAGTTGGGGGGATGGAGTGTAAAGGGCCAGATTTGGAGCCCTGGCTTGACAGAGGTTTCAAAGAAGAATGTAAATGTCTCTGAGGTGGGGCTAACCCTGGACAAGTTTTGCACTCGGTACAAGGAGCCATTGGCGAAGATAGGTGTTGTGGATGCTCGGTGAAGGAGAAGGCTGAGCAGACAAGGAACATCTTGGGTTTACAGGAGACTGATATGGTTCTTGGGCAATACAAGGTAATTTTGAGTGCCTATTTGTCACGCACTACTAAGATTCTCATCGCTTTACTCGTCACTTAGGTCTCCTGTCTCAAGCTGCGTTTCACTCCCTCGAGGACCGTATTCGTGCGCTTGGTGTAGAGGAGCAGAAATGAAACCGCCTCCGCAAAGCAGAGGCAGAAACCAGCATTGATGTTCACTCAATAGGCGACCAGTCCACTCCCTACGCATTCCCAGGACTCCCCCCAGACGACCTCGTGGATGCCTTCAACCAAGTGTCTTCCCGGGCACACGCCCCACTCCTGGCGGCCAACACCTTTCCATTCCAACATGGAGATTTCTATGATGACGAATACGAGGACCGTAAATTGTTCCATTCGGACGGTTTCGACAACCGGAGTCAACTGGTATCCAATCTGGAAGAGACTAACTCCAACTACGGTTCCAAGTCCCACGTGCCTTCGAGGAACATGCCCAAAACGTCAATAAGGAAGGATTGATTGCTAAAGAGGCTCTGGCAGGATCATGGAAAACGAGACGACCAAGGCTGTCAAGGAGACATCAGCCTGTCGACGCTGGGTCCTACTGTGCTGGGTCCTAACTTGGTGGATACCGTCCATTTTCCTCAAGTGGTTCAGCCGAATGAAGCACCAGAACATTCATCAAGCATGGCAGGAGAAGCCTGCACTCAATTACATCATTTGGTTCACCTACTTGTGCAGTTTTTGTCATCACAATTCTTGTGCTTGTGACATCTGTCCGACGGAGCATGTCTTCAGTACATTGGAGCTTGACAATTTGCATCACATTCCTATTTGAACTTGCCAAACAATGTCTACACTGCAATTTGTGGCGAGGTGTTTGATTCTCGTCACTGTTATCCCTATTACGAATTAAAGGCGGTCTTGTAGTACTATTATGGTGGCGTGCATGTTTCTAACTTGTTTCCTGTTCAGGTGCGTCGCTTACTTCATTTGCTTGTACTTTTTTTCAACGTCTTGGCAGGTCAGTGCACTTTGCAGCAGTGTTTCTGGTTTCAGTCAGTCCGTGGGTCCAACTTAGCACGGCGAATGCAACGGATCCCAATGCGCAATACCACGACTTCTGTGCGATCACCAATGATTCATGTTCCGACTGGTACTGGATGTCAGCACATTGATTCACGCTGGGCCCCGCTCTGTTGGCTCCTAATCTGGTGGATACTACAGTCCATTTTCTTCTGAATTTTCGAGTCTAAGTGATTCAGCTGAATGAGCGCAAAGTCTGTTATTCGTCAAGCATGGTGGGAGAAGCTCGCGCTCAATACCATCATTTGATTATGGACGAAGATGGCAGTTCGGGATCCGATTCAAGGCTGTGAGGCGTTCAAACATTACTACCAGTAACCTTGCTGTTTATTGAGTCAAACTCACTTGGTTTAAATTACAGCCAGACTGCTATCGCGCAAGCGGTCTACCCGAAATCACGCATTCAAATTATCCGAGTCAACGGAAGGCTAAAACACGGGAATTAATTGGGGGTCGCTCTGCTTAGATGAGAGCAGCAAATCCACCTGGACCCAAACCTGTGGTTGTTATTGATCACTTAAACTCGTCTCAGATATTACTAATAATGCCATCGGTTAGTTTGAATGTCGATTGATCTGAATCACTCCCTGGGTTTTGACCTCATCGCACATGCAGAATCCGTCACGGATTTGAAAGATGATTACGACAGTCGATTGCTGCTAACAACATGCTGAATGGTGAGCACCTTTCAGATTGCCCTCCGGATCAGAAGTTCACCCTGACCTACCGGTGAGTTGATGTAAGACTAAGATGCCTTGTCACAATGCTAGCGCAAACGCTTGGTCCGACCGATTCCAACGTGCCCTGTCGAAGGATATTCAAAAGGAGCTGCTCATCCCGTCAAATTTAAAGTAAGCCCCCCCCTCCACTTGTCTCTTGTCATCAACTACCCTGTTCCCAAGCTTGCGACTCCCTTCCCGCTTCCAGCCATGGTCGAAGACTTCACTGGAGCTCTCAATGATGTGAGTGACGACAGCGATGGTGATGAAGGCGTCGCTGGCCTGGACTCGGCGAGTCACAAGGCTGATGTGGGAGGTTTGGCTGCTAACATGATGAGGGAGCTTGACGAGATGCGGAGGGTCATGGCTGACCCGCCCCCGGATGCGAGCGTGGTCGACTTGCGAAAGGTTTGTTCTCCAGGTATTGAAATTCCAAGCTAAACGGCACTGACCGCTCACTTCTAGGCACTGGGAAACGCTCAGCTTGCTTATACGCGCATGTGACAGGACCTCAATGGACTGAGGACTGAGTACAATAAGTTACAGAATCAGCTGGTGCCCCAAACACAAGCCCGCGCTTTCAAGTCGATGATGGCCGGCCCATTGGACAGCGCCATTACCACCATGGCAAAGAAATATGCCTTGCTTTACCACCTTTGGGTTCCTACTGGCATATTCCTGCTTTGCGCGTATCCTGCTGACTTCGATTTCAACAATCCGACACATTATCAGAGCAGTGAGGCCAAAGCCACTGCTTACGCCGCTGAAATTTACCTCATGGTACCTGTTGCCCTGCAAAAGCAAGCCACAAAGTATGAGCAATTTGAGCAGCTTGTAAGTGATGCAGGCGGACTCAGACTCTGCCATTAAGCTCGGTACTAATAATTGTTTTACACAGTTCACATCGACGGTTAATACAGAGCATGCCAACATTCTCAAACCTATTAAAGACTCTGCAGTACAGCTCTTTGCCCATTTGACTCCAGCACTAGACCCTACAGCTCTCGGAGATCGGAGAAAGCGAACGGACAACCTTGCCTTCCTGTCGCTTCTAAAGAGAAACCCACAGAACCCAGACGACCAGTATACGCCGCTTGCGCCGATCCTCTTCCAAGACCCAAACAAGATAGACGTCCAAGGTCTCTTCAAAAATAAGGTGTTAACTCAGGTAAGCTATACATTTAAATTTGGTGTGTTCGTAATTCATCGTCCCTTAAATTAGATGGCTTGCGTTTTGTTCCTCGGAAAAGGCGTCCTCACAGGAAAAAAATGTGGTGGTCCACTGGGAAGGGGTAAGAAACTTGGGGGAACGACAATAACCGAGGGCATGGTAGCCACTTGTTGCACATTCATAAGTTCGATTTACATTCTATCGTACCAACCACTCATTTTTATACATTGATAGGCTCAATTCCTTCTCTCTGGTGACGACAAATTTTTGTCTACCGGCAGTCAAAGTGGCATCCCATACGAGAAAGACTTCAAATTTTATATAGAGTTGCTTCGGAAGCCTGCTAATAAGGAGTGGTCATTGGCGGTCTTGAATCACTTTAATGATGCTGTTTTCGGTGTAGACCGAAAGGTATCCCAGCAACCATCTGCCGACACCAACACCAACAATCCTGTGGAGGCACCCAAGAGCTGGGAAGACAATATGCTGGCCCAACTGGGGGACTTCAGTGGAAATCAAAGTACGAACTCAAACCCTCTTGCCGCTACCAACCCCTCCTCTGTTGTCCAACCTACAATTGCTATGAACCCATTCCCCGTCACCGGCGCTGCTCCAGCGCCCGTGGACCTGCCTTCCATCTCTGGGAATATTCGGACAGTTGCATGTGCTGCTGTTCCCGTCAGTCCTGATGATCTTGCAGCTGTGCAGGCTGAGACGAGGTCGTCCGCTGTGGTGTTCCCCGCACAATCAGTGACCTTGTCCGCCACTTCAGAAATCCATATTCCCCTCTCAAATCTCTCACTCGGTTCCCAACCATCTGGATCAGTCTCCGTCCCCCACAATGCCAACCCCCCGTTATCGCCCTCAATGTTGTTCCAGCCTTAGTGAGCACCCCTTCCTCCAGGGCCGCAAAGTCTAGGAAAGGCAAACAAACGGACCAAGCCCAGGTAGCGAATGCGGTGGAGGGGGTTCCAGTTATTAGGGCTACGCGCTCCAGAGCGAAGCAATCTTGAGTCTTCCTTCACGTATTACCTCTCTCATACTGGATATCACACTATGCTTTCCTGATCTTATGTACATACACTCTGAACCAATCTATTGTGTTACTCGACAACGTCGTGACTCGTCTTAATAATTGTGCTCGACCACATTATCATGAGCATTTTAATCCTGTACTACCATATTGGGTGATGACTAATAATGCTATTATAATAGACCTAAGCGCAGTCTTCTACCGAATTTTTTTTCTCTACCTCAAACCACTACCATTGGCTTCCATCACTGTTGTTATCGTCCATGCTCCACTCGGTCATCATTGCCAATGACAATGACCAAACTCCCCCCCACCCCAAACTATCATCAATGCCATTCGTTGTTTGTCATACTCGACGACATTGGACTTGGATCCTGGACCTGACCCCACCTGGACCTGGTACTACTGTCAACGACTGTTTCCACCTATCATAAGTTGATTCTTTCCAACTGTTCCATCATAATTTTAGCTGATTATTGTGCGGTAGCATTCTCGTACTATTAAATCTAATCATCCATTGCATCCATTGTCACATCCATTGTCCTTATGAATTCTCGTCATCAACATTTGATTCAGGTAGGTGCTGCACTACTGTTGTAAGTGTTGGACATGTTACTGACTACATTATAAGGCTACCTGTCTAATTATAATGAGTCGTATCAGCCTATTTGTTACAGTTCGTGTATAATAGATTCCTAGACAATTAATGGATAATTGTAGTAACATTTTAATGGATTGCAATGGAAAATAAACTTCGGAGCTGAACAATGAATTACGAAGAATAATAATCAGTGTGGAAGCATGCCAATGGGCTTAGAATGGTACTGAGCCCATAATAATTTAATTTGCATGCTATCACAATGTATTTCATACCAATGACATTGCCGGGCACGGAAATGGAACCCCCCTGATTATATTGATGACCCCCTTGAATTACAATGCCTTGTATTTTCGAACTACCCCCATGGCAACGCATTGTCATGCGCTAGCCGAAAATACTCCATTACAATTACATACAACGATGTCTAATGGTGCCTAGATTTTTCCGACATGATATTCCGATTTACCCGGTGGGAACTCGATGGTGGATACTACTATCAATGTCTCGGACGATAGATTTTTGTTGATGAAACACTAGGGTTCGATGTCAAGGACGCTGATTTTCAGTCGACCAAATGTCCACTTCAGCGTCACGGTTGGACAACAACTTCTAGTGTCGGACACTAATTTCTATATGACAGGGTCATTAATTATCATCACATCGAACGCTGATTTATAGCGACTTTACTATTCACAGTGGAACGGGAACTAGGCCGGGAACAAAACATGGACACATTGTATTCTCAGGCTATCCAGAATCCACAACTTGAAGTGTCCACCGGTCTAATGTAAATGAACTCAAAAACAAAAGGAACGACAATTACCAAACCAACACCAGACACGCCCCTCTCAACCAATCCTTTGAAAGGCTCACGCTGGGGGCGTCACCGTATAAATACCAATGCCGCCTAGTCTAAAGTTGAACCCGGTCACGTTGGTGTTTTGTGCCACCGAAAAGATCCGCTGGACTTGCGACGTGTCGTTAGACGTCACCGCGCTCAGGCCCACAGAGGCCCACGGCACGTAGACCTCTGACTTGTTGAGATTCGCGCAGAGGAACAAATAGGCCGTGCCGTTGTACCACAGTCCAGCGTCAACGCCCTGGACGTTGAACGTCTGATGCGTGATCGTGACGTCGGGGTTGACGAGGAACGATGAGATAAGACTACCAACGATGGACGTGAAGGCGGGAGCCGTGCCTTCAATGG
>JBBPNE010000977.1:0-10494 GCA_038090735.1 Xerocomellus amylosporus | reverse complement strand
CGGAGGGCTGGGAGCGAGCAGCACGGCCTGGTAGTCGGCTGCCGGGGGGAGGGCGGCGTCGTCGGTGCGGAGCCACTCGAACAAGCCCGCGACCTGGGCGTCGTACGCGGGCGTCCGGAGGGCGGCGTCGAGCGCGGATTCCTGGAGCCAGACGAGCTGCTCGCCGCGAGCTGGCAACGGCACCACCGCCGACGACGGGGCGAGCTCAGTCACACAGGGCCCACCGAAGACGGCCTGCCCGCCGTAGATGCCATAGAAGCTGTTCGCAAGGCACGACGAAACAGGCTGCGCGACGATGTCGGCGTAGGGAACGGCGAAGAGAACAGCGGTCGCCATCGCGTCTAACGACCAAGTTACTGTACTACTAGCCGATCGTGAGATCACTTCTTTAACTCTGCCGACTCTATCCACTTCTTCGGGACTCCCCTCGACAGCAGAAACTCGGTCACCGCCTTGATTTGTTTCCCTTGTACCAGCACTTCTAGTCCCGACGCTTTTCCATGTGCAGGAGACACTTGCCAACCCACACGTCATTCGCGAGCAAGGGTCAATTCGCTAAACACGTACCAGACGTTGCACACGCACATAACCGTCTGAGCTCGTCCGCCATCTCCTCTCCCTCGAGGAAAAACGGCTCGAAGCCCGTCACCAGTGTACTCGCCTTTCTGCCCTGTCGAGCCTTGACCACGACCGAGATCGGTGTCAACCGTCCTTTCCTATCCCACATGAGCTCCCTCGAAACCGTGCACGATCGAAAACGTGACGTACTTCAGTTTCGGATCTTTTCCCTCTGCCTGTGCCTCGTACCAGCTCTGCATCTTCTCGGATAGTCTCCGTACAACGTCCTCTCGCTTCAAGAATTCGACGCTCTCAGGGGCCTCGCCTTTCCCACACATCGTCGAGAGTAGCACTTCGTCTGTCCCGACATTGACATACGTCCGATCTCGAGGGTTCGTGAGTTGACGCGCGTCGACGTACTTGTTCACCGTCGACTTCAAATCCGAATAACTGTACAGCGCCGAGGAGCTGTACCATGTCAGCACGTCGTCTTCGGGATGGATCGGAGAGCACATACTCGAACCCTCCCTCGGTGAAAAACCTGGCAGATCCACTCGGAGCATGTGGTTTCCACAACTCTTTCACCACCATTTCTCGCACCTTGGACCTTTCGTCTTCTTCTCTTTTCTCTCTCTTCTCTTCCTTTATCTGTAGGTCTCGGAGCGACGTATATGGTTGATGTGCAACCACGTCAGGGTGGGTGGCCAACACACTCTTCACGAGTGGTTCCGGTTTAATGTCTTTCACTGATAAGATCCGTTGCTTATCCAGAAACTTGAAGAACGCGAGGAGAGACTTGTAATCGGAGTGCTTGATGTCAATCTGCGGGTACGAAGACGACGCTTCGCTAGATGATTGCCCATCAGACGAGGACTTGTGAATGAATGCAGGCCGGAAAGGCAGGATGTATGACGAGTAAAAGGTGCTTGTCGGTATGGGGAAAGACGCGCATGTAAGGGAGGTGAGCGTAGTCTTGATGGCTTGGAGGACCGCAACGCGCAAGATGTCTGAGACCTCTGCTGGGGCGTCAATCGGGGAATAGTTTCCAGCGCACAGATCTCACCTTCCTTGGAGAACGCCGGCGCGCTCGGAGCGGAGGTTGAGATTTTTGGGACAGAAGTGGGCGTCAGCGATTCAACTGGAGGCAAAGCGTTGGATGCGGCCCCGTTCGTCCTGTTCGGATCAGTGGCCACATCGTCGGGCACGGACTCTTGCCCTTCGCCAGCGCCGGCCGGTTCCGATTTCGTCGCGTCTTCGTCTCGTCCTTCATCCCCCTCGGCCTCCATTTCGCCCGGAGGATCAGCCTTGCTTCCCATATCGAATAGGTGGTCTTTCCAGGTATGCAACACGTGAACGGCCTTTCCCTTGGCATCTACTTTCAACATGTCCAGGTCCACTGCCAGTCGCCCGACCGCGAGTGGAGGCCCACGCGTTGAAGTAGATCCGGCTGTGCGCTGCACGACGCTGACGAGCTGTTGCGGTGACACGGGGCTGGATATCTGAACAACTGCGTGGGTGGGCCGACAGCGACCGGTGTGAGGCGCAGGAAAAGAAATTGGAACATGTGCTTACCACCAGGGATCATGAGGTCTGCACCGCCAACGAGGACGGGTATGACTGCTGCTGGTGTGGAGATCCACGGGAGTAGGTCATATTTCTTCCATAAAGTGTAGACTAGAATGCACGGCGATGCAGAGTATCAGAGGGCGCATATGCAATGTTAAAACGAGTGGTACCTGTAGGGATAAGATCGTCTGCACCCTTTCCGATCGTGAACCAGAGTGGATCGCCCTCGGACGACAGATAGACCACCTAAGTCAGGATGAGCACCGATGCGTCCGTTCAAACGTGAAGTGATGCGGATGCTCACGCCAGGATCGTTGGTGTAGGTTGCGACCTTTTGAGACATGAGACCGTCTGGTACGAGCAGGTCGCCGAGTTCAGGGGATATGCCATATGTTTGTACGACGCGCTGCTTCAGCTTGCGCCGATCAGAGGTGCGAATGGGTGCTATGGATCGTCCAGCTGATGCCGCCGTGATACATGTGCATGAGTGAGGACATACCCGAGGTTTTGATATTCGACAATGGTTTCTTGAACATGATCGTGGCGGAGGGGATACTAAACCTGCCTGCCGAAAAAGGCAACCTTGACATGTATCTACACTCGAGAAGGGTGTAATAAGGAACGCGTGCAGCGCGTGTCGCCGCCATCACGGCGGATCCTGTAGCTATGCTACTTTCATCCACGGTGCGCCCCTTCAACATTTCGTCTTGTTCGCCGTGGTTTGCATATCATTTTCGTACCTGAACCTCGTTGCTGAGCCACTAATTCTTTGTCTCTATCCTGTATATATAGTCCACTGTACTTTCTCGAAATCATCAGCTCAGTTCCCCTCGAACGGCCCATCAGTCATACGCTTAGTATCCGCGCTGCGACGTGCAGTAACCACGCCTGGTATCGACCGTTAGGCTCCGCTCTCGCTTACCTATCCCTTCCTCTTCGAACTCGATTCGAACTCGCCTCGTTTCGTGCTCCTGCCTCGCGCGCAGTCAACAACCTAACAAGTTATACCAAGTTACGATGTTCAAGAAACCATTGTCCAAGTTCAAAACCTCGGGTATGTCCTCATTCCTGTGCATACATCACAGCGGCATCAGCTGGACGATCCATAGCAACCCTTCGCGCCTCTGATCGGCGCAAGCTGAGGCAGCGCGTCGTACAAACGTATGGCGTATCCCCTGAACTAGGCGACCTGCTCGTACCAGACGGACTCCAGTCTCAAAAGGTCGCAGCCTACACCGGTGATCCCGGCGTGAGCATCCGAACCACCTCACGTTTGAACGGATGCATCAGTGCTCATCCTTCCACCCGCTGACTAGGTCGTTTATCTGTCGTCTGAGGGCGATCCACTCTGGTTCACAATCGGAAAGGGCGTAGACGATCTTATCCCTACAGGTACCACTCGTTTCTAACGTCTTTTCCGGCGCACCGAGCACCCTCTGATGCTCTGCGTCGCCGTGTATTCTAGTCTACACTTTATAGAAGAAATATGACCTACTCCCGTGGATCTCCACATCAGCAGCAGCAGTCATACCCGCCCTCGTGGACGATGCCGACATTATGAACCTTGGTGGTAAGCACGTTCCATTTGCCTAGTGCTTTTCAAGCGCCTCACATGACACGCAGCTGTTCAGATATCCAGCTCCGTGGCACCGCAACAGCTCGTCAGCCTCGTACAGCGCACAGCCGGATCTACTTCAACGCGTGGGCCTCCACTCGCAGTCGGGCGACTGGCAATAAACGTGGACAAGTCGAGGGCGGGTGCAAAAGAAAAGGCCGTTCACGTGTTGCATACCTGGAAAGACCACCTGTTCGATATGGGAAATAAGGCTGACCCTCCGGGTGAAATGGAGGCCGAGGAGGATGAAGGACGAGGACGCGACGAAATTGGAACCGGCCGGTGCTGACGAAAGGAAAAAGTCCGTGCCCGACGTTGCGGCCACTGATCCGAACAGGACGAACGGGGCTGTATCCAACGCTTTGCCTCCAGCCGAATCGCTGGCGCCCAGTTCTGTCCCCGAATTGCCAGCGTTCTCCAAGGAAGGTGAGATCTGTCCACTCGAAACTATGCCCCGATTGACGCTCCAGAAGAGGTCTCCGCCATGTTACGCGTTGCTGTCCTCCAAGCCATCAAGACTACGCTCACCTCCCTTACATGCGCGTCTTTTCCCATACCGACAAGCACCTTCTACTCGTCATACATTCTGCCTTTCCGGCCTGCATTCGCTCACAAGTCCTCGTCTGATGGACAATCATCTAGCGAAGCGTCGTCTTCGTACCCGCATATTGACATCAAGCACTCCGATTACAAGTCTCTCCTCGCGTTCTTCAAGTTTCTGGATAAGCAACGGATCTTGTCAGTGAAAGACATTAAACCGGAACCGCTCGTCATGAGTGTGTTGGCCACCCACTCTGACGTGATTGCACATCAACCATACACGTCACTCCGAGACGTACAGATCATGAAAGAGAAGAGAGAGGAAAGAGAGGAAGAGGAAAGGTCCAAGGTGCGAGAAATGGTGGTGAAAGAGTTATGGAAGCCGCATGCTGCGAGTGGATCTGCCAGGTTTTTCACCGAGGGAGGGTTCGAGTATGTGCTCTGCAATCCATCTCTGAGAAAACGTGCTGACACCGTCTCGCTTGATGCAACGTGTTCAGCTCCTCGGCGCTGTACAGTTATTCGGATTTGCAGTCGGCAGTGAACAAGTACGTTGACGCGCGCCAACTCGCGGACCCTCGAGATCGGACGTATGTCAATGTTGGGACAGACGAAGTGCTGCTCTCGTCGGTGTGCGCGAAAGGTGTGCGGCCTGAGAGCGTCAAACCCCTGAAGCGAGAAGAAATTGTACGAAGACTCTCCCAGAAAATGCAGCGCTGGTACGAGGTACAGGCAGAGGGGAAAGATCCCGTGCCGAAGTACGTCACGTCTTCGGTCGTGCACGGTTTCGCAGAGGGCTCATGTAGTGTTGTTAACAGGGAGGGACAGTTGAAACCGATCTCGGTCGTGGTCAAGGTTCGACGGGGCACAAAGAAGAGTACGCTGGTGACGGGCTTCGAGCCGTTTTTCCTCGAGGGAGAGGAGATGGCGGACAAGCTTAGACGGTTATGTGCGTGTGCAACGACAGGTACGTGTTTGTCGAATTGTGCTTGCTTGCTCGCGAATGACGTGTGGGTTGGCAAGTGTCTCCTGCAACTGGGAAATCGTCTGGACTAGAAGTGCTGGTACAAGGGAAGCAAATCAAGGCGGTGACTCAGTTTCTGCTGTCGAGGGGAGTTCCGATGAAGTGGATAGAGTCGGTAGGAGTAAAGAAGTGACACCGCTGGTCTCACGATCGGCTAATAATACTGGTTTCCGTTTCGTCGTTGGGCGTGATGTCCACGACGGCTGTTCTCCTCGCCGTTCGACGTCGTCGCGCAGCCTGTCCCATCATGTCTTTCGAGCAGCTTCTATGGGATCTAGTGCGATCAAGCGGTCCGGCATGAGTCAATGCACACATTTGCGCGATCTAGGGATTCTTAAGGATATGTTAAGCTGTCATCCCTAGTATACTAATGAATCACAGAACTGAAAGTGAGAGAACAGCCAATTGGCTAAGTGCCGAAAAAGGCAACCTTGGATTGTATCTAGGCCCAGAAAAGTTTTGCAGCAGTGAGACTCATGCCTCGCGCGACATCAGAGCGGTTCTCGAGGACACACGCGCCCTCCATAAAATCTGCGGCGGCGGGATCCTCAAAAAACCACGACAATGGCCCAGGGAGCTCGTCGGGCGTTCGAAATCCGATCTTCAACACCGATCGATTTGGCCAACATATCCTCAAGAATCCCCAGATCGCGCAAACGTATGCATCGATTTATGCCGGGATCACAGCTTGATTACACCTTTTTCATTCTGTTGCATCAGAATTGTAGACAAGGTGCGCCGCTGGCACACATCAATGCGTTTCCGAGCTGATACCTCTCCAGGCGAACCTCCGCCCCACGGACAAAGTCCTGGAGGTCGGTCCCGGTACCGGAAATCTGACGGTCCGAATTCTTGAAAAAGCCAAACATGTTACCGCTGTAGAGATGGACCCCCGGATGGCAGCAGAAGTCACGAAGCGTGTCCAGGGCAAGTGCGTATCGACATTTTTTTCTTTCCTGTTGCATCCCATCCAACACGCATTCCGTCCCAGACCCGAACAACGAAAACTCGACATCATCATTGGCGACTTTGTCAAAGCCGACCTGCCCTATTTCGACGTCTGCATCTCCAACACACCCTATCAGATCTCGTCGCCCCTCGTCTTTCGCCTGCTTTCTCATCGTCCTATATGCCGCATCGCCATCCTCATGTTCCAGCGCGAGTTCGCCCTTCGATTGGTCGCCCAACCCGGCACGGAGTTGTGGTCGAGACTGTCTGCGAACGTGCAACTCTATTCCAAAGTAGACCTGCTTATGCACGTCGGGAAGAACAATTTCCGACCGGCACCGTTGGTGGAGTCGTCCGTAGTGCGCATGGCGCCGCTCGATCCGCCACCGCCGATCAAGTTTGAAGAGTTTGACGGCCTCGGTCGGATAGTGTTCTCGCGGAGAAACAAGACGATTCATGCGACCTTCATGGCCAAGGGGGTCATGGAGATGCTGGAAAAGAACTGGCGGACGTGGTGTTCGTTGCAGAACAAGGTGACCGACGTTGAAATGCTGCGTTACGCGTGATGATCTCACCCGTGCTTAGATGATCGACGACAGTGTCGGTATGAAGGCCAGAGCAGAAGGGGTCTTGAACTCGACGGGGTATTCGGAGCAGAGAGCAGCAAAGATGTCGATTGACGATCTTTTAAAGTATGTGGTTGTTAACGAGTTTGTGAGATGTCTTCTGACGTGTCGGCGACGATAGACTGTTATCTGCTTTCCATGACGAAGGCATACATTTTGCGTAACTGTAGTGCTGCCCCTATGCCTTCGGAGGACGGGGATAGTGACTTTAGCTAACTACGTTCATTACAGAGGCTCAAATGTAGTACCTGTACAGGTTATCCTATCGCCTGAGCAGGAAATCTTGCCCTGAACCTTTCGGTTGAGGCAATAGGATAAGCTGGATACAACAGCGCTATAAGTTCCAAGCGAATACCAGGCAACAACATCAATATCGGAGGTATGTCAGTGATCCACGACGTGTGCCAGTGCACTCGCCACGAGATCGGCGGTCGAGCCGTCATTTGTGAGAACATCGGTCTCGTCCGTTCTCGTTTCAATACTCATAATGTGCTCTCCAGCACCCGATATCCAAGCCACCTGGCAACAAAGTGCATGGAGCGCAAGGTAGGCGCGGTCGGGAGGGGGGGACTAGTTTCTGTGGAGAAAGTGACGAATTCGAGAAATCGACCATCGTCACTCCGTTCATCACAGGCTAAATTGCCATCGGGGTTAGGCTCCCGAATCTGCCCCCTGGACCGAGGAGTGGAAGTTGACATCGTGAATCGTGATCACCCCATGTCGAGACAATTATGCGTGACATATAGTAGCTACTAGTACATGTTATCATACACACAATTTACATGAATATGTACATATCATGATTCGAACCGGACAAGTACGCAGGGACCCGCCGGCCATAACCACGCACGCAGCAAAGGTGCATGAGCACCCACGAACCTGACGACAGAGGGTCGTCGAATACAACAGCACCGTGTCGCGTGTGCTTTGTCCGCAGTCGTCTTCACACCACCATTTATTTTCATTATCGACTCAGCATCAATCATGCCGACATTGCTTGCAGATCAATTGGACATCGAGGTCGTTTTGGACGTGTCAGTGACAGGACATTCAAGTTGAGGGTGAAGTGGACGTTCCAGTGAACGCCGGTATTGGTACGCGCTGACTTGTCGAAGCGACTTCATCCTCCCAAGCGGAATTCCACCCCGTCTCAGGTTAATGTTGGGTTCCCAGGAAGTAGGCAGACCCAAGAACCGGGATGCAGACAGTCGTTCACCCTCCACTCTCAGGCTGTAGAGTCTTGGACAACGGTTGCACAGCAACATTCAAATTTCACACCCTGTCAGGCACTGT
Organism: Xerocomellus amylosporus; assembly: GCA_038090735.1. NCBI lineage: Eukaryota > Fungi > Basidiomycota > Agaricomycetes > Boletales > Boletaceae > Xerocomellus > Xerocomellus amylosporus. The sequence continues at coordinate 2,324 of JBBPNE010000977.1, read as the reverse complement.
TGGGACTCGTGTGAACAGCCTTTCGCTCTAAGCTACGATCTTCCTGTTGGTCTGACTGCATTTTTTGGGGAAAGGATGATGCAAGGAGGCTATGTTCGTGTTCGAGCCGGGGATCTGAGGTTTGGTGCGTCTCGCGCGCACGTCCAAACTCGTACGCGACGACTGAGGTAGATATGCCTCTTTCCTCGGTCGTATCTGATTACCAGGGGTTTACATACTAACATTGTGTCCCAGAAGTGCCAAGGAGAGGTCGAGTGATATAAAATCCACGGGGTAGATGTTCTCAACTTTTTTCACAAAGTGATTTGTTCAAGTTCGATGGGACCATGACCATGCCATCCGCATTCCTAAACTCCTTTTATATTGGGATCAACATAGAGAACATCCTGTATGGTGAGTCTTCTGACGCGTATCATGAGGTGGCGCAGACTCACCGGTCTGCTCGTACAGGCATTGAGTTGCTCCTCTACTTCAAGACCATACGTACTATCATCTTTCTGAGCAACAGAGGAACGCATAAGAAATCCAATTTATTTTTTGCGCTCTTCAGTAGCATGATGGTGTTCCTGATCACGGTCTGGATATCCGCCCAAGCGATATTCGGCCTAAATATGTGGTTGCTGGACGCTGACTTCCCAGGGGGTCCTGACGCGTACTGGAAGGCGAACATTAACGTGGTTTGGTATATGGGTTGGGGGGCGATCGCAGTCTTCGTCCTGCAACTCATGACAGACGCCCTCATGGTAAGACGTGCATGAGTATGCTAGAATGTATGCTCACTTGGTTGGTTCCAGATCTACCGCTGTCAGATTATATGGAATAGCTATCGTGTCGTCGTCGTTCCTATCATTTTATGGCTGGCTACCCTCAGTGAGCATCGCCCGTACACTACTCCATTGTGGTCACTTCATTCCATGTCCTCTTAGCATTGGGAGTGCTGGTCGCATGGGTCACCAGTTCAGGAGGTGGCGACTTTGTTAATGGTGTCGCTGCACAATTCAGTCTCGCATATTGGTCCGTTTCGGTGTTCCTGCACATGACCTTGACATGCATGATATGTTACCGTGTGCTGCAGCACGGCAGGAGGGTTCGGGAACGTCTCGGGCACGAATACGCGTCTTTGTATTTCACCGTCGCCACGATCATCGTCGAATCTGTGCTTCCATACACACTCTCTGGCATTGCCTTTTTGGTGGCGTTGGGGGTGAGGAGTCCGATGTCGCCGACGTTCATCTGTGTGTATTTTCTGATGATGGTACGTGGTTTTGCCACGTCTCCTGCTAATGGTATGGCTAAGCGGAGCGCGACATATCGTAGTGCATATCACCGCAGATGCTGATCCTCCGAGTAATGGCGGGGGAAGCATGGGGTAACGATGTGCTGGGCTCGACAATCAAGTTCAGTCCTCCCGGTGAGGACATGTCTGGGTCACAATGGTTCGACAGCAGGGCGAGAGTCCATCTACAGACATTGTCGAACGTGCATCTTCCAGACAGATACGGCCAGGTGAGAATTTCAGAAGTGTAGCCAGCTTGATGCGGATGATTGTGTATACATGTGGACCATGCACCATGATCAAGGTTTTCTTCTAAACGACACGGAAGCCAGTCGTGATACGTAAAACTAGGTGGTCTCTATTGTACTCAAAGAACAATTATTTTCGCCACCGCATATGCCACTTGCAGATCCGCAGCAGTAATGATACTGGGTGCATTGCATTCATCGCAGCTTCCGCAGACTCATTAGTCTCTTTCTGGGACACTATGACACACAAGCTTGAAGCAGATCGATTGGGTCTGTTATCGTTATCAACACGGATGTGGTATCCTGTGTAAGCCGAGGCACGAGGTGGCGCAGGAGTAAGTCTGCGCGAAAGCGAAGCGAGGTGGCGCGCTTTCTTTCCTCTCGCCACCTCCTTCGCTCGCACGGAGCTCAGTCACCAGTAGCTCTAGTTTTCAGCTTTCGTCTAATCTAACCTTGGACTACTTCCTACTCGAAACTATCATGTCCAACCCGAACAACGAAGTTTGCCCAAATTACCTTCAGCCAGAATTCGCTGAAGCCAGACTCATTTTCACGGTCGAAGGAAAGTCGGAAGAAGAAGCGGCCATTTTTCTCGAGACCATCTGGCAGTTCAATAACGCCAGAGACATCGTGAAATGGGACACTCAGCGCGAAGTGGAGGCAGAAGCAGAACGCTTAGCCAAAGCAAACGAAACCCTCGAAGAGGAGAGGCAGCGCATTCTACTTGAACAGGAAACTGAGACGGCCAAGCAGGAGGAACGAAAGAAATATAAGAATAAGTTCGTTCCGATACCTAACAA
>JBBPNE010000976.1:0-10496 GCA_038090735.1 Xerocomellus amylosporus | reverse complement strand
GCACCGAAGGGGTGAGGCAAGTCGTGCGCTGCACGTGGTAAAGGGCAGGCATAGGCCTGGTGCGAAGGCAGCATAGCTGTCATGAGGCTAAAGGGGATCTTATCAGTCAAGACAAGAGATAAGATAAGGAAACAAAAAGAAAAGCTAAGTCCGTTATGTTAGGCGCTAGAGAGCGACCGTAACAGTCCTAATCTATGATGGACTGTTTCATAGTCTATCGTCCCAAGGGCATGGGAGTGGACCGGAGACGCTTTCAAAGTGTACATATTACGGCCAAGTTGGCCAGTAGTAAACGGCACTAGGATGTTCCCATCGCCATATGTAACTGTGATGGTGTCCGTCTCACCAGTGACCTTAGCTCCTGCTTGCAGCAGGTGCCCAAGAGAGATTAGATTGACGCTGGAGTTAGGTATATGCCCAACGTCATGCAGCTCAATATCATGCGAGCGCTTATGGTCATCAACCCATCGCAGACGGATTGTTCCTTTTCCTTCCACATAGATGGTAGCTGCCGTTGTTTGCACAGGTAGGCACTCTTCTTTACTGAACTTCGTGTAAGAGGTAAAGGCATCCCATAAAGGGGTGAAGTGCATTGAAGCACCCGAGTCTAGAATCCAATGCGACTTAAAATCGTCGTGACGATGTTCACACTTCTTACAGCTGCAATGTAGTTCATTGCAGGGGACTACGCTACCACAGATGTTTATATAACTACTAGCTGTTAGCGCAAGAGCAGCCGTTAGCGAGTTCTGTGAAGCGGAAGAAGGGGAATGTACTGACGAGCACATGCGGACAAAGCTGTCATCTCCGCCTTCTGAACCATAGATGTCAATGTGATCATCTTCATCCCAATGGTCAGCTGGGGGCGCCATGATGGCAGCCTTGTGACGGGAGCGCTTAGAGCGCTTACGGGGTGGCGGAGAGTCGGAATCCAACTTGTAAATCGGCTCAATCCTTTCGGCGAACCGGGAAGAAGGCTCGTCCAGCATAACAGCGGAAGACGAGGCGGCGGCAGAGGATGTGACTTCATCCTGCATATCCTCAACTCGTGAGAGGAGGGAGCGGGAGACGGAGGGATCACCATTAATCCACTCGTCGTTGAGACGGTGGTTGCCGGTGACGGGGGAGTCTGAGTTGGACATCCAGCGGGATGGGAGAGGTGTCGTGTGCAGATGGGAACGACGGGGACGGAGGAACGAACGAAGACCAGTAATCAGACCCTTGGTGCTGCAGCCCACAGTCCAAGTCACAAATGGTTTCCATGGAGGGCTCAAGCTCGAGCCAGTGGGCAAGAGTGAACACCTCTTGAATCCCTGTGTGAAAGGGTGGTGTGCCCATCCCTTGGTAGAGACTGGCAGGACGGTGGGCAAGTGCGTGCGGGTCGACGGGGGCTCAGGACCGGAGGTATAGGTGACCGAAGCAAGAATGGCAGCATGGGAGTGGGAGCCGGAGGCTTCCTTCTCCTTCTGCTTCTTGCCAGCGTGCTTACCGCGCTTCCACTTCTTCTTCAAGCTGTCGCCTTGCGGTGCCTGCTGCTGCTCAAATTTGGGGTCATCCCCCTTGTGCTTGACAGCGCTGATCTTGTTGGCCTGAGCGGCCGGTTGCGATCCTTTCAGCATATGGCGCTGATCCCACGAGAGGATCACAGCCTGGGAGATCTCCTCGACTGTGGAGTCTTTCGCCTTCCAAGAGGCGTCCTTGGCCTGCGCAATCATCTGCGCTACCATGTCCATGGAAGGTGGAAGCTTTGCCAGCAAGAGCATGGCTTGGACGTTGTCATTAAAATTGTAGCCTGCAGCTGCGAGGCGGGAGAAGAGCATGACAAACTTCGAAAGTGAAGGCAGGGTGAGAGGAAGAGGCGATCTTAACCTCAAGAAGTTCTTTAAACAGCGCATATGCGCCAGAGACGCCTGGGGAGGCGTACTCATCTCTGAGGGTGTTGACCAAGGCAGCAGCATCAATGTGTGCTGACAACTTTGATTTGAGGGACTCGGAGAGATGGAGTTTAATAGAACCGACGACGGTGTCATTGGCCTTCAGCCACTGGATATAAAAGTCACGTTCATCCTTGGTGGGCGCGGTCGTGCCCGATGCAAGCACCGGGCGAGGGAACTCGCAGCACCACATACATCTGCTTGCCTGCAAGTAGGCAGCCATGGAGGGCCAGAAATGGGTCCAGTTGGCGCCAGTGAAGACGGGAATGGTGGCCTTGGAGGAAGAAGCAACAGTGGAAGACATTTTGAAGGTTCTAAAACACGAACGTGTCAGTGTAACGAACCGACATAGTCTCCCCCTACTGGTGCCCTGCGCGTGAAGCAGCGGGACACGGTGCCATCAAAGGTTTATATGCATGCAGCGTTTCCACACAACGTTTGAACCAGGTCGGACTAGCTAGCGAGTGTTGCAGCCGTTAGGCACTACGCTGCTTGGCTATCAGGGCTCATAACCTGTTGAAGTACCAGGCGTAGACTAGTTCTGAGGGAGGAAGTACTAGTGCTCACCGGTTGATGGAAACATTTGAGGGCATGTAGTGGTAGCAGAACAAGATGTTATTAGCACTCAGACACTGAGTTCGTATATATGTACTGGTGGCTCGCTTATGTAATTGTGGTTGCCATATACAGTATACTACACTACACTATGATAAAGAATGAAATAGTATCGTACATGTTCAACAAGTGGGCCTGTGGAAATACATGGACCAAGTGTACTACAGACTAGGGGGCCCACCGAAGTTGTGGAGACTGACGAGCAAGCCCACATAGGTTGGATGAAGTCAAGTCTACAATGGACAAGTGGGCCCGCACACTGCTGCACACGGGCATAGAGGAGAAATATTACATTACACGAGTAGGCCTGAGGAAATACATGGACTAAGAGTACTACAGACCAGCGGACCCGCAGAACTTGCAGAGTGTCATACATACTCGGACGGGCCCAGGAAGATAGGGTGCTAGCTGCGGAGACTGACGAGTGGGCCCGCAGAGGTTGGATGAAGTCAAGTACATGCTGGACGAGTGGGCCCTCACATGCATAGGAGAGCAGTATTACATCACACGAGTGGGCCTGCGGACACACGTGGGGAAAGGGTACTACAGACCAGCGGGCCCGCTGAACTTGAGGACTGTCATCCTCGGACAGGCCCAGGAAGATAGGGCGCTAGCTGCGGAGACTGACAAACGGGCCCACAGAGGTTGGATGAAGTCAAGTAGTACACACTGGGCAGGTGGGCCCTCACATGTATTGGAGAGCAATAGTACATTACACCAGTGGGCCTGCGGACACACATAGGGCAAAAGTACTACAGACCAGCAGGCCCACTGAACTTGCGGACTGTCATCCTCGGATGGGCCCACAGAGACATGGTAGCTACAGAGACTGACAAGCGGGCCCGCATAGGATGCATGAAGTCAAGTCTACAATGGACGAGTGGGCCCGCACAGGCATAGGAGAGAGATATTACATTACACAAGTGGGCCCACTGAATTTGCAGAGTATCATAATCGGACGGCCACAGAGCAACATTGCGCAGGTGGCAGTGACAGAAGAGCGGGTCTGCACAGGCATAGGGGAGAAATATTACAATACAACAGCAGGCCCACTAAAGTTGCGGAGTGCCATACTTGGAAGGGCCCACAGAGACATGATGCTAGTGGTGGAGACTGACTTGCGGGCCCGCTTAGGATACATGCCGTCGAGTATACAATGGATGAGTGGGCCCGCACAGGCATAGCGAAGTGATATTACATGACATGACCGGGCCCACTGCACCTGCGGAGTACCATACTCGGAGAGGCCTAGGAAGACATGGTGATTGTGGGGGAGGCTAAAGAGCTGGCCCGCACAGTCACAGGAGAGAACCATCACACCAAATGCCCAGGCCCCAGAACACGAGAGCCCACCCATGAAATACATGGGCCATGAGGACTTTAGATAGGTGGGCCTATGGAGCGGTATGGGTCAGGGGGAAATTAGAAGGATAGGCACAATGTGGCCGCATAAAAAGGAGACTACAATAACGCAATGGGCCTATACAAAGATAGGGGATGTGGGTTACATCACATATGCAGGCAGAAATGGACACATCGACCATATGTACTATCTGTTACGCGAGGCGTCGACGAGAGTCAAAGCGGGACAAAAGCTAACTTTGAGGAGGAACTCACGAAGAGTCACAACGTCTCGAAGATAAGGACTCGAAGGATCGAAGGGCTAGGACTTCTGAGGGACTGAGAGGCCTCAAAGAGATCGAAGAGACTAGGAGACTAAGGACGAGGCAGATGGCCAAGGACTCAAGTTAACGCTAGATTGCGTAGATCAAGAATAGAGTACAGAGTACAGACGGCTTAGTATAAGTACTAAGGGACGCGTCATTGGAGAACATTGGAGAATCATATAGAACTGTGAGTAATCAGGAACACGTAACTGATATGAGAGAATCAGTTAAGGAGAGTTTGGTCCGATGATAAGAAGATAAGAGATAGCAATGATAAGAGCATGTCTCCCTCGGTAGTAGACAGGGAACGGTGCGAGACGATCATAAGACGAAGAAAGAGGGATTCAGTGCATCTACGACGAGGAGACAATGGATCCAGTCCGAGCGAAACATACCCATGAAGACATGAGTACGGCGAGCGAAGGAAAGAAGATACAAACGATGAGAGAGGAGAAAAACTGTAACAACTCCTGGCTGTACGTGACGAGCAGCAGGTACAACGTTCACGCAGTGTCAGCTGGAACAGCTCCATGATTTCGAATGACAAGGTTGACTTTGATGTGCCGATTTCAGCATCTGCTCAGCCTCCACCAGCTGATCCGCTGTTGGCGTCAGCCAAACCCCCTCAATCCTTTCCACCCAGTAACACAAACCCATCGCAGCTTCAGTTCTATCCTCTGGCTCTCCGCGATATTATTGAACGTGCAAAACAATTCTCTCACTGTGACCTAGGGTCTATCCATGCATTCCCGTTGCAACCTCAATTTAATGCCAAGGCTGCTGACTACATAAATGAGGCAATCGCAGAGCGGCATGTCCGGGGCTTAATGATTCCAACCGGTAGGTGACACCATGTATGAAAATGAGTCAAACATCTCATTATGTTTAGGATGGTGGCCCAATCATTGCGACGATATAGCCAAACTGGTAAGTATTCCTCAAACCCGATCTCCTCATGATGCTTATATATTCCAGCTCTGGGAGGACATCGGAAACTGGTGATCTGCTCTGAAAAAGAGAGCGTGTACCTTTACTCGAGAGCGGTATGGCTGGGATCCCCAGAACCGTTGTTCTGTCAATGGAGATATTGCCAAGACTCTTCTCAATGGGGGGGCCTTCTTGAAAGACAGGTTGGATGAAGATGTAAGTAAGATTTTTCAAAAGACACCATCTGACGTTGCTTTACAGGATCATACGAACAATCTGGTGCATCCTGCACTTTCTGGTGTTATCATTGATTTTTTCTATACCGGTCAGCTCTCCATGGGTGTTCTTTTCCCAGAAGCCTTGTGAAAGAAGTCCCCCGCCCTGCTGTTGCGCTACTGTGGTAAGTCGTCCCTCGTCAATCACATTTTCATTGACACCTCAGTAGATCAAGGTCGTGCTAGATGAGATAGCGGCTGACAGCAAGGATGCCCCATTTAAGTGTGATGTCTATGCAGACATTTACATCAATGTACTTGGTCTCATGGCTAAGTGTGATACATTCCCCATCCACCAAGCCAAGATGAGAGCGCTGCGCAAGCATTGCATGAAAATTGGAAGGTCAGTATTTTTCCTTTTCTACGTGAACACAGCTGACACATCAGTTGTATTTTAGTAACAGTAATGGCAACATGACAGGCACAACAACCGGATTTGATGTGGATCTCAACTAGATATTTCTTGATTATGGTTTCTTTCTGCATCACCTCCATCCCTACCATCCCCTCACTTTCCTACTCATATGATTATCATGTATACCCTATCTGGAATAGAGAACATGCTGTGTCGAGTTCTAGACAGGTGGATAACAGTTTGTATTAGTCTGGACAACTCTGTCCTAGATTTTGGTAAGTACAATTTCTATCATATATGGCTTGCTTTCCCAGAATGGATGGGTACTGGACAGTCTGCTACAGCCCAGACAGAACTAGTCAGCTAGGTACCTTGTTGGGAGTGGTTGGACAGGCTGGAGGACTGGCTAGTGCTGGGCAGTGCTGGGTGGGTGGAGGGCTGGTTTGCTGATGTGCATGTGCGCACGGTGCCAGCATGAGTGGCACCAAGGACCTCAGAGGATGGAATGAGAGTGTTTCATGTAACTCCATCTATGATTGTGCATTCCCCCTAGAAGCATTGTTAGGGACCACGATGTACAATGGTCGCTGTCCCAAGGAGTACTTGTTCCCACGTGGGCGCCTTGGTAAATACATGGCCATGGATGCTCCGGACAAGTGAGGACGTGTTTGCGTTGCCTCCAGTCCCCCCTCGAGATCTTCTCGGCCCGATCTTTCCCTTCATTGAGTTAGCCCAGGCAGAATTGCATGACCATATTTGCAAGTCACCACTGACGATCGACATTGCCCTCAAGCAATTCCTCTCCATGCTCACGTGGTTCCGCACTGTTCTACTTCAGGACAGTGCTGTCCTTTATTCCCGATATCCTCAGCTTCCCCTCTTCCAGTTTCACCCCTTCAATACTCCGGAATTTCGTGCCTTTGCCAGCCAATCAGTCCAGCAGGTGGTGAGTGTGGAGGAGGCCTCCCGCCTTGCCTTCCAGAACCTTCCATGGCATCTCATTGCGAGCCTGCAAGGGATTGTCACGAACCTGTCACTGGAGCAACAAGCCCAGCGAGCTGAGAATGAGGCCCTTTGTCTCAAGGTATGGCAGCATGTTGCAACACAGAATGTGCTGCTCACTGAGCTTGCCCGATGGCCAAAGGGCCAGAGAGCCCCAAGCAGAAGAGCATCACAAGGTATGGCATGCATGAAGGTACTGCTATGGCTCTCGACTAATTTGCCCACTTGCAGCTGTCTCGCCCTCGCCAATGGTGTGCACCTCCATGGCTCCACCCCCAACCGAGCCCATGACTGCTGGTTGTCCTGGCGTGCCATGAGATGACACTCGAGCTGCCGATGGCCCTGCCAGTGTTGTTGTTCTCTGTCAGGTTCCTCTCCCTCCAGTGCTGGAGAATCCCACCCTTGCAGCAGATTCACACTCGGGGGTCTGGACAGCCCTCACCAAATGCTATGGCCAGGCACATCTCGATGCTCATCAGTGGGAGTGGAGAGATGGTGATTGGCTTCCGCACTACCGATATCGGCCAGTCAGTGCCATCACGGAGCTGTGGACAGAACATACCGAGGGCTTCAGGAGGCATCTTTCCACCCAAGAACTTGCAGAGCAGTGGGGTGCAAAGTGGCAGCGAAATGAGGGCAGCCTGAAGACTGAGGGGGGGAGGCGTGCAAAGGTGCTTGTGCTCATCCAAGAACTCACAGCCAAGCCCAACTGGAATGTGCCCCTGGCACTGAGGTTCATCAAGGAGAAGTATGAGAGCAACCCAGCCTATCTTGGCAGGGTTCATGCATTCTGTGACTACCTTCAGAAGGACCATGGTGCGGGTTACCGAGCTGCCCTGGAGGCTGCCTCTCACTATCCTTAAGTTGACTGGGTCAATTCCAATCTTCTGGGCCCATCCGGGCGATTTTCTTCCTGGAGATACTTCATACACACTTTGTAATGCCTGTACTGTACATACAAATGCGTGACTCAAAAACTACTCCTGGTCCTCCTCCCTCAGCTTGGACAACAATGTGCATGCCCCAGTCTTGGCCATCTGGCCGGTGCACATGTCAATGACATGTGGCCTCAGTGAGGAACCATGTTCGCCGTACTTGCGCAAGAGCGCAACAGCTTGCACTGCCTCGGACATCCACGTGGCGCCCACGCCCAGTGCTTGCTGAACTTTGCTCTTCTTGATCAACTTCGGGCGCTTTTGGTGGTGGCCATCATAGACCTGCACTGGGAACACCGTCCGGCTGTACCCCTCCAAGAACAAAACAGTGAACCACCAGGACGCAACAATGTCCATGTCCATCTGCACGTGGTGCTGGCCTTGCTTGAATGCCATGTAGCCGTCCCGCATTTCGGCCGCCTCCATCAGCCACCAAATGACTGGGGGGACCGGGGCTGACTCGCTCACCACGACTGTGCCACTGGACTGGGACTGGCTGGCTGGCTGGTGGACAGGTTCAGCTGAAGGGGGTGTTGGGCGAAAGAAGACCGTGAGCTTGAGTGCGTTGTCAGCCAGTACGAACACAGTCGGCACGTCAGAGCAGGCCAGGCTTGATGATGTTCAAGTTGGTGGTGGCAGCCTTGAGACAATGGCTGTACTTGGGGTGCAATGAGTCAGGATAAGCGACCTCCGTTGCATCTGGTTTGGAAGTCCTGCATGAGCGACATGATGCGGTCCGACTCGAATGGAGGCAAGTGAATGAACCTACCTGCGAGCTGGGGGACCCGCGTGGCCAGCTGCTCAATCAGCTGTTGTGTGTCTGTCTGCCACTCATGTGCGAGGGTAGCACATGCAGCCAGTCCAACATGCAGGACCTTGACGGAGTATGCATTCCGTTGGTCCTTGATGCCGGGCAAGACGAACATCACATAGATGTTCGCCTTGATGCTTGTGGTGCTGGTGGCTGTTACAGTTTTTCTCCTTCATCATCATTTGTACCTCCTCTCTTTCGCTCGTCGTACTCATGTCTTTCTGGGTATGTTTCGCTCAGACTGGATTCACTGTCTCCTTGTCATTGACACACTGAATCCCTCTTTCCTCGTTCTTTGATCGTCTCGCACCGTTCCCTAGCTACTACCGGGGGAGACATGGTCTTATCGTTGTTATCTCTTATCTTCTTATCATCGGACTTAACCACCCTTAACTGATTCTCTCACATCAGTTACGTGTTCCTGTTTACTCACTGTTCTGTCCGATTCTCCGATGTTCTCTGATGACGCGTCCCATAGTACTTATACTAGACCGTCTGTACAATGTATCTCATTCTTGATCTACGCAATCTAGTGTCGACTTGCATCCTTGACTTCCCGTCTTGTTCTTAGTCTCCTCAGTCTTTCAATCTCTTTGAGGCCTTTCAGTCCCTCAAATCCCTGAGAGTCCCTTTGTCCTTTGAACCCCTGGTTTTGAGACGTTGTGACTCTTCATGAGTTCCTCCTCAGAATCAGCTGTTGTCTTGCTTCGACTCTAGTCGACGTCTCGCGTAACATTGGCATCCCAGTCCCCTCGTTCGTCGTCCAAGTCCTCAGGCTCAGGCTTGACAGCTGGGCTTGCTTGTCCACCGCCCAGGCTTCCAGGGGACTCTTCCTTGCCGTCTGATGGGCAAGCTGATTGAGTGACGAGAAACAAAACGGGGAGAATCCATGAGCTGAGTGATCATGAGAGGGGGGAGAGAACACCTGCCATCGTCGTCACGGTCCTGCCGGTCTCGCATCTCCGCTGCGTCCTGCTGTGGCCTGGGTAGGCTGGGAGTGCCTGGAATGGGAGAAAGAGGTCAGATGACCTCCACCTCCTTCGTGAAACTGAGCACAGTTGAGGAGGACGGCACGCATCCAGTCCATGTTCATCTTCATGGTGAACCGGCGCTGACTGTCGCGGTACGGCCACTTCTCGGCCTGTCACTCGACCATCTGGATGAGCTCCTTGCGACACCTCCCCTTGCTGCCAGCGAGCGCATGGACATTAGCGGCTTTCCTTTTTTTTCTTGGATGTGCCTTCCACTCACAGATTGTTCACATCGTACGCCACCTCGACCGTCTCCCACACGACGGCCTGTTCAAGGCCGTTGATCACTCTCATCTCGAGCGCCATCATTGTCACGGCGTCAGTGGTGGACATGGTCGTGGTCGTGGTCGTGGTCATGGTCATGGTGATGGGACTGGATAGAGAGAGCGGATGGACTGGCACCCCTGTCGTGCTGTGGCTGTGTAGCATCGTCGTTGTCGTTGTCCGTTTGTTCCGTTCTGTTCAAGGGTGAGTATATGCAGCTGACCCTCATCTCCCCCGGGATGACGACCAAATAATGTCACGTGAATGTCACATGAATTGCACGTGAGAGCTAAATGTCACGCGTAGTAGTGTAAATCATCTATGTGTTTTTGGGTTCTCTTATTCTCTACACTACTGTATATCCATTTACCTCTCTTAATGCAATGTTCAAAACCCTCGTGCAAGAACGCAGTACCGGATGACCTGGCTTCCGATGGCTTACCACACAAGAAGTGTTCATCATGCTAAGAAAAAAACAGAATTGCAGCACTTGCAGCACGTAACAAGAGGAAACGGGAAGAGAAATCAGATCCACCACCACAGCAAGCACCTGTCACTCCACGAGAGATGGAAGTGGTGCAGTAGAAGCACAGCCTGAGGCTTCAGAACATAGGCAGCCACCCGAGAATCCTGAGAGCTCAGGTGAGGAGGACATGGCCGGAAATGTGAGTCATTAGCTT
>JBBPNE010000975.1:0-10527 GCA_038090735.1 Xerocomellus amylosporus | reverse complement strand
TTTGCTAGGTCAACTACATGTCTTGTAGGCTTTCAGATGTACCAATTGGACGGTCTTCTGATGCTTTCTGATGGGCCGGTTTGATCAACCTGTCCATTGTCAGCTAGACCGCTTTGCTACATTCTGAGGCTTACCTTGATGTTTATGGTTGATTTGCCAACAATGGTTGTGTGAACACTTTTCCTAATGGCTCTGGGGGCATTGTGATTCGGGTGTTGGTGAACAACCTAACTGGTTCAACGCTTTTCAAGCACAACAAATGCATGGTCCTTGATGCTATCTAATGATGTTGAATGATCATTTGACTCGTTGGTAGTGAGACCACTTTTCTTGTCGCTTGACTAGTCTCTTGCTAGGTCGACTACATGTCTTGTAGGCTTTCAGATGTACCAATGGATGGTCCCCTGATGCTTTCTGATGGGCCGGTTTGATCGACCGCTCTGTCGTTGGCTAGACCGCTTTGCTACATTCTGAAGCTTACCTTGATGTTTATGGTACATTTGCCACCCTGTCTCATGGGGATCTGGGGGAATATTATGATTCGGGTGTTGGTGATCAACCTAACTGGTTCGCCACTCTTCGAGCACAACAAATGAATGGTCCTCGACGCTATCTAATGATGTCGAATGCATTGGTAGCTAGACCACTTTTCTTGTCGCTCGACTAGTCTCTTGCCAGGTCGACTACATGTCTTGTAGGCTGTCGGATGTACCAATGGACGGTCTCGTGATGCTTTCTGATGGGACAGATCAGTTTAGCTAGACCGCTTTGCTACGTTCTGATTGCCTACCTTGATGTTTATGGTTGGTTTGGCAACCCCGAGTCGTAGTGACCACTTTTCCTAATGGGTTCTGGGGGATCTTGATTCGGATGTGAGTGGTCAACCTAACTAGTGGAATGCTTTCTTAAGCACAACCATTGAATGGTCCTTGATGCTATCTAATGATGTTGAATGATCATTTGACTCGTTGGTAGTGAGACCACTTTGCTTGTCGCTCGGCTAGTGTTTTGCTAGGTCAACTACATGTCTTGTAGGCTTTCAGATGTATCGATTGGACGGTCTCCCTGATGCTTTCTGATGGGCCGGTTTGATCAACCTGTCCATTGTCAGCTAGACCGCTTTGCTACATTCTGATGTTTACCTTGATGTTTATGGTGGATTTCTTGCCTGGGTCTCTGTCATGGGTTCGGAGGAATTTTCTGATTCGGGTATTCTTTTACATATGGACAACCAATGAATGGTCCCTGATGCTATCTAACGATGTCGACTGATCATTTGACTCGTCGGTGGTTAGACCGCTTTGCTTGTCGCTCGACTAGTGTTTTGCCAGGTGAACTACATGTCTTGTAGGCAATCGGCTGTACCAATGGATGGTCCCCTGATGCTTTCTGATGGGCTGGTTTGATTGACCGGTCTTTCGTTGGCTAGACCACTTTGCTTCGAGCTGATTGCCTACCTTGTGAGTCTATGGTCGATTCGCTGGTCGTAGATCGTGCTGGTCAGGTTGAGTGCTGGCTTAAGCACAACCAATGAATGGTCCGTGAAGCTATCTTATGATGAGGGTGGATCGTCCGAGTCTGAGATAGTGAGATCACTTTGCTTGATGCTTAGCCTGGTGCTTTTCTAGATTGTTGGAGTTCGTGGATACCAATGAATGGTCCCTAATGCTTTCTGATGGGCTGGTTTGATCTGCCTGACCATCGTTGGCTAGACCACATTGCTGTTCCTGCAAGGGTTGGTGTATGGTCGAAGGACGTGGCTGAAAGCGTAGCGTAGGAAGGCGAGACTAGTCCAAGTCTTGCTTTCGTGTGCTCGGTCGAGTATGCCTCGTTGTGACCGGTCTCTTCTGGACCTAGTCATGGACGTGCCTGCGCAGTCGGGATGTACTGATTGGGAAAGGGTGAAGGCCGGGCGTTTGCAGGTCGCTCGCGATCTGTAGTCCGATCGAGTCTAATACCTCCATTGTGGAGAGTGTTGGCGTGGTGCGAAGGGTGTGGATTGATTGCCGATGGTCAGACCAGACTCAGTTAACCACTCGAGGATCCGCCGTGACTGTGAGGCATTGATGTCGCCGGTCGCTGGTAGTCCTCATCGAAGGCGGTAATTCGCTAATAACCATCATATATTGATTGGGCAATAGGAAGTAGGCTCTAGGTCAATAGACCGAGACCGTAGTACTGTTGCTTGATCCTACTCTTACACACTAGCCTACCGTTGGGTAGTGCAATGATCTCATTTGTGTACTTGGATTACGTTCAAAATGTAATGAATGCTCGGGTGAAGGCACAACCCAGATTAGTGTCAATGACGTGAAACACGTGTTTTCCTCGTGTTTTATGAGACAACTAAGATGTCGGCACATCGGATGGTGGCGAAAGCCCCGGATGATCAGACATCGAGGGAGGATGTGGCGCCAGTATGGCCACGAGGCGACGGAGATGAACACCGACTACACAGCATATGCATGAACCCGAATTTAATACGAGCCTCGTGTGATGGTATACGCCTAAGTATGCTAGCGAGACGGAAAGAGTCGGGTATCAGCACGAGGCTGTGGAAAGGGTTGATCCCTGAAACCTTGGGAATCGGAGATGAATCACTGACTACACAACATGCGGGACTGATCCGAGTTTATTACGCACGACGCGCAACGGTATACGCCTAAGTATGCCAGCAAGGCGGAAAGACTCGGATCCCAATACAATGTTGTGGAAAAGGATATAGTCGCTGTGACCACGTGGTACGGAAAACACAATGCCTCCCCTCTGGAGTTAACTCCTTTTGCCGCAAAAAGCACTAGCCGAACAATGACGGAGACGTGTGGAGTCCATACTTAACACGTAGATGGAAAGGGAAACACAAAGTCCGCTGCCGAGTGGTACTTAAGCTGATTTGTACTCGAGCTTTTTCTTCATTGAATCCTTCGAATCCTCTGCCCCCGATGTCTTTTACCCTCGCTACCCCTAAGGCGAAGCCCAAAACCCCCGCGACCGCGTCGAAACGGAAGCGCATGGCTGAGGTCGACGTTGAAGAAGGGACGGACGGTATGTCGGAGAGCGGGATGGGCGGTGACGCGCCTCGTGCCCTCCCTGGCGTCGTTCGGGCGGAGGTGAAGGAGGCGTTTGGTGAAGATCGGACTTGGTACGGCAGCAGCTTTCTCGCCCCCATCACGACTATCGAAGGACGGAGGATATTACAGGATTTTGTCCACCTCTGGCTCGTGTTTCACACGGCCTTCGAGCACGGTCTCTCGTTCGGTCCCAAGAACATGTATAATGCCCGAAACCCACAGCTGGTCGCAGACTTTATAGTGGAACAATGGGGGGTTCGCCCGGAGCAGATAGAGAGATTTCCGAGTGGAGGCAAGACCATACGCTACCTCGTCACCTTCGGCGAAGGTGACCTGCGCAAAGTCAACAGGAAATTTCCCCGCGGCTTGGTCAAACTTGCCCGAGGACTCGGCTGTCGTCTACTCTGTCCCTCAGAGCAGTACCGTTCTCCGTTCCCCGCCACTATCACGCACGCACCGGCTGGAAGTTGTGCTCTCGCCATCAGGCAGTCCCTCCTACGGGAATCTTTTATCAAGTCGGTGTCGGACTTCGAGAGGGTCGCGTATGACAACAATGTCAAGTCGGACAAGATTCTGGTGATGGTGGAAACGGAGGAGGAGGTCGGGGCCCCCGTGACGAAGGACAAAGAGACTTTCTCGTTCGAGTTCTTTGCGGAAGGCTTTCGTCTTGAGTTATCTCGACGGCAATCCTGCATGACGTGTGGGAATGATGACCATCTCAGCCCGAGCTGCCCCACGAGACAGAAGCTGGTCTCGGCGGACATGAAAACCTGGTCGTACGTGGTCGATATTGATGACGAAGGGCCGTCTGGACAAGGGGAAGGTACTATCTTACCCTCGGAGGAGCTGACTCGGATCGCGGACCAGATCACCCAGGGTGCGACGGCTTTGGAGGAGGAAAAGGCGGCGGGAGTGGAACCCGAGAAAGTGAAGGCGAAGAAGAAGAGTTCGCGAAAGAGGAAGAGTGAGAGAAAGGGTGAGGAAACTGGACCCCCGGCTAAGAAGGCCAAGAATTGAGGGGAACGAAACCAGAAGTACTCCTCGACACTTGGACTTGGACTCACCTTCTCGGACTTACACTACTGCATTCGTTTATTGATGTTGGCTACATAATACTGTCGTTACTTGTTGCTACTTTCGCTACAGTCAATCTCTGAAATCGGACTCGTGTTTTGGTTCTTGAAAAGCAAAAAGCTAAGGACCGGTCTGATGGAAAATGTGTCGAGAAAAAGAAACACTGAGAGTTTTGACCTGCTTGTAAAGAAATGACAAGGGTGTCGTTGATCGAGGAGCCTAATAAGCTTGTTGATTGATGGAACCCTATTGAATTTCTCTACTAGCAGGTCATCCAAGGAAAGGTTTACCTAAGTTTAGGGCAGGTCTTTAGATGACCTGTGTATGATTAGGATAGGCCTTCAGTAGTGTACAATATGTAGATAGTAAGCTAGTAATAACCATAGTAGAATGATATACTTGTTGACCCAATCAACCTAGTGAACAGTAAGAGAAACTTTGAGAGTAGGAAAGACCCGAGATCGAGCATTGAGCATGTCGACCAATCTGAAAACATGAATGCTTGACTCGAATGTCCCAATACATCCTCGAAAATATCTAATGAGCTGTGATGCGGACAAGGAATGGAATGGCAACGGTGGTCGGGCCAAACCATGTACCTAAGGTAGATACCCTACTTGCGAGCGGTTAGGCGACAAGTTCTGAAAACGTCGCCCGCCCGTGTATCTACTTAAACACAAATCCTAGACTATGGCAGTTTGAACGCGTAGTTCACGTTTGCTCTGTCTACATTAAGATGAACTCCCCTAGGACCAGGCTGACTTACCTGCCTAGCTGTAAAGCAAGTTCCTTACACAACACAACATATTACACATAACACACAATCTTGGGTTAATACTTCCGGTCTGGCTACGAATTCTAGGACACCCGTTAGAGAAGTCGAGCCTGAAGTCGCCTCTCGGATGTCAAAGACACGTTCTGAGACGGACGATGAGGAACACACGATGGAGGGTGAGATGGATCCACCCAGCAGGGAACTGAGCTTCATAGCATTCGATAACCAATCCACGGACTCGAATCAAGAAAGCTCTACAAATGATGAGGACCTCTTGAGCGAAAGAGGGCGAGAGCAATTCGAGGAGCTGGAATGGGTAGATAAGGATGGAAGTGTGATAGAAAACGTGCGAGGAGCATGGAATGCACATCACATGGTGAGGACGCAGCTCGGCCAAAATGTAGGCCGTGGGCGCCCTCCCACTCCAATCCTTAAAAGAATGCTTGAAGACGGCTCTGTTGATGCGATATGGCCTGAAGCTAGACGATGGCGGCGCGAAAAACGTCGCCACCTTGCTAGAAGAGACGCAGCGTTAGAAGAGGACAACTCAGACTGGGTGAAAAGACACCTAGGAGATCCCTATGCAACCTCGTCAGTGACGAAGGAAAGTGAAACAGACAGTGTCGACACAGACTCTCCTATTTTCCTTCGCTCTTCAGACCAGCTAGACTTTACCAAAGCAATGACGGCCCCAATGCGTTTCTGTTTGTTTAACACAGGGCGCCTGAGCAAAAGAGAAGTCTGGGAAATTTTAAAAGATCGAATGACGCCGGAAACCCTGGATGGGGTAGTACGTGTCCAATCGATAAGGCAGCCAAATGGCTATCCCAGAACAGATATCTGGATAGAGGCCAGAGTAGCCGCTGGATTAAAGAAGGGGCTGTATATGATGGCGCATCAGAGACGATCTGGTGTTAAAGACAATTACAAGTTCCCTCTTTACAAGTTGCGAGAGGCTTGGTATCCCAGTGAGAGAACCAAACATTGGAGATTGGATGTTTGGAAACCATGGAGAGACCGAAAGCCTGACATTATGCCGCCCCTGGTAGAGCGTAAAGAGAAACCTCAGGGCGGCATTGCGACTTTGAACATCAATGGCATGGGAGCCAAAAAACCCCTCATCGAGAATCTCTTGACAGACTCGAAGATAGATATTCTGGCCATCCAAGAAACACTGCTGGGTAAGAACTCGTACAACTTCTACCTTGAAGGGTACGAAATATATACCAGACAGAAAGAGGATGGGTTCCGAGGTCAAATGCTGGCGATAAACCGAATGTATCCTTCGTATGAGGTTGGTGAACGCAAGTCTAATTGCCTCATCCATGTGAAGGTAGCTAAGTTCCGAGGGCCCAAACCCTGGCACTTTATCTCGATTTATCTACCATCAGGAGGTAGCTGTCGAAAGGAACGTACAGAATGTCTACGAGAGATCTTGGAAGAGTATGACATGATAATGGAGAAAGAACCAGGAGCGGCAGTAGTCATTCTAGGGGACTTCAATATCAAGCGTCGACTCTTGGAAAAGAGATTGAAAACCAAGAAAACTGCCCTCACCTGCCTAAAGGTCGTGGGGGACGGACTCACATTCCACAGAAAGGGAACAACGTGGTCGGATGTTGACAGCATTCTGGTTAGCCCCAGAGCAGAACAGGAGTTAACCTCTGCAGATATTATCCGTGAATGGATCAACTGGAGTGACCACTTTCCCCTAGTAGCGAAGCTTGTGCCGGAAGCAGAGAAGGAGGAAGCTCCCCCGCTCAAGCCTAACTACCGATTCAATGTGGACCTTGTCAAGGGACACGGAAAGAGTGTTGTGCACAGCAACCGCTGGAGCATCCTTCCCGTAGACCGAATAGAAACTGAGGAGGAACTGAACGAAGGAGCAGAAAACTTCTGTTCAACGATCAATGCAGAAGCAATGGAGCTTGGAATAAAGCAACAAGTCTTTGGAGGCAGAATCTTTCTCAACAGAACCTTGAAAAAGAAGGTCGAGAAAGCATCAAGGGCCCGAAAGGCTTGGGAAGTGGCGAAGCTCTGTGGCCTAGCCACAGAAGACAAATTCCTTCGCGAATACAAGCTCCTACGCACCGCTGCACGTAAAGCCCTCAAACAGAGAAAAGCCCGACTTCACGAAAAAGAAGTACGAAGAGTGGCTAAACTCTACCATGACAATGAAATGAGAGCATTCCATAGATGGGAGTCCCATACGACCAAAGGCAAAAGAGTAGAGACTGTAAAGCCAGTCATGGATAAAGCGGGTAACCTCTTGACTGAGGAAACTGCCATTAAAGATCGTATCTTTGAGTACTACAGGGACCTCAAACAAGACGACCCAGAGATGATCTCCAAGAACAGAGATTACTGGGCCGGTAAGTGTACCAAGAGAGTAGAAAATGAACTCCCTGGTATAAATGGGGTCCCTACATGGAGTGAGGTCCTGCTGGCCATTAGAAAAATGGCGCTCGGAACTGCTCCTGGCCATGATGACATTCCTGTAGAAATGTACAAATCTATGCTTAAGGAGGAATGTCATCAATTGCTCAGAAATCGAGGAACTACGGTGGGGGACAACATCTATGTTGCACTTCCTGAAAAGGACCTGCCCACCAGTCCTCAGACGATGATGGGACAACACCTGCAAAGACTAATTGCAGGAATATGGGAAGTTGAACGTCAACCGGAGTTCTGGTCAAGAGTAACAGACAAATCTCTGTTCAAGTCGGGCGACCCGACAGACCTAAAGAACTATCGGGGAATAAGCCTGATAGTGGTCGCTATGAAAATTGTGACCTCTATCATGGCAAATAGGATTTCGGACACAATGGAAGCAAACAACATGCTTGTAAAAGAACAAGGGGGCTTCCGCAGAAAAGAAGAAGCCATTGCCCAGTTCATTACCCTAGCAGAGATTGCCCGACGCAGGCGATTGAAGGGTAGCAAGACTTATGTTGTCTTTATTGATCTCCTCAAAGCTTTTGACAAAGTCATGCATGAGGCGTTGATGGAGAAACTAGATGCCCTAGGATATAGAGGCAAGTTTCTTAATCTCCTAAGGTCAATATACCAAACTTCCAAAGCGTGCATAAGAGTGGGAGAGCAAACAACGGGCTTCTACGACATGCTGGTGGGAACCAGACAAGGATGCCCACTTTCTCCAATCCTATTTATCTTGTTCATCAATGACCTACTAGACTACCTGCCAGAAGGTGTGCAGATTCCAGGAGTCCAAGACGGCAAAAAATGCGCTGCATTAATGTTTGCAGACGACATTGCTGGCTTAGCAGAAAACCCAGAACATGCGCAAAACTTCCTGGATGGTATCGCCCGGTGGAGCGCCGACTGGAAAATGCCGGTCGGAGCACCAAAATGTGGAGTCATGATGGTAGGAGGTACTGAAGAAGAGCAAACAGAATTTGCCCTGCGTACCTTTGCCGTAGGTGAAAAGACGATCCCTGTCGTACGACGTTACAAGTATCTCGGAATTTGGATCACCGACAACCTCGGCGACTCAAAACATACAGATGAGATGAATCACTGCAAAGTGCTGGCCAGCAAAGTCAAAACAGCAGTAGACATACGGAGAGCCTTCCTCCAGGATACAAAATATCCCCTGGAGATAAAGCTGGCAGTCATCCAATCTAAGATTGTCTCCCTCGGCATCTACGGGGGGGAATGGGTTGGAATGTGCCAGAAAAGGACGAACATCATACAAAAGGAAGTCAATAAGGCCCTAAGATTGGTGTTAGGCTCTCCAGCGAATAGTCATCTACACGCCTCGCGAATAACATCTTGGGAGCTTGGAATCCCAACAATCGAGGAACGGATGGCAGATCTACGCGTCAGACTTTGGCAAAAGGCACCGAAGATGAAGACATGGATAAAGATACTAGTGGCCGAAGAGAACCGTCTACGCGCACGCGGACGGACTTGGTCGAGCCAAACTGCAAGCTACGTGCATACTGCATTACGTCAAAGTGCAAACTACGTAAATGGTGCACTAAGCCACGAGAAGGATTTCTACTATGAATGGTTTTCCAAAGTACTCCGGGATGAAGGGAAGCTGAAGCACTTCGCCCAGGAAGACCTTGAAGACGATCCTGAACTCCAACTTGAATGCGACCGCCAGGAAGTAAAGCTTCGTATCATATCCAGGAGCTTCGAGAATACCCAGGCAAACAACAATACGGCCACACGGCACTATGTTGGAAGCCTCTTCGGAACAAGCAGAAAGTTCATAAAGGCAGCTGCCCACATGCCCTCAATAAGCAAGGGTATCATCTGGTTGACACGAGTGCGAACGTCGGCTTGGTGGACTAGCAAAAGGAGGCGAGACTTCCTCAAGGCAACAGGTGGTGACTACAGCCACCTTCCTGAGAATGACTGCCCCCTCTGCAAAGAAAGCCTTGAAGACAAATACGAAATACAACACATCCTATTCGACTGTGCCATCTGGAACAGAGAGAGAGAGCAATGGCTTAGACCGCAAATAAACTTGCTTCACGATATTGTCAAACAGGGAAGAGGACGTGCACCCCCCGAGGACAACACGATAGAAGCTGAAATCACAGCAGCTATCTTAGGTGGCAAGTTCAATGTGGTAGAGTTCAAGAAATGGCAAGCACATGAATTCCCGGGCTGGAATGGGGGTAAAAACCCTGCAGATGCTCTACTTCTTTACGAAAAAGGCTGGGGAGGAAGGAATGAGTACTACACTCCACACATGCCAACCCATCCCTATGTCCCAGTGGCAATGTTTCTAGGTGCAGTCATGCCCAAACATAAAGCCTGCCTCTTCAAAGAGGAAGGGAGGAAGGGAAGCTCCATCAGATACGCCGAAGCCACAGATGAAATGGAGGCGCACAATCGGTGCAAAAGATGGGCACACTTGCCTGAGGAGGATGATGATCTTCACGATGGTGATGAAGATGGCCTCCGAAAGGAAGTCCCAAAGAATCAATCACGAATTCATAATGAATTCTATCAAGCCAACGCCCCGGAAAAGGGTTCGGCACTAAACTTTGAAGACGCCTCTGACTGCAGCACCAAGAGTGACATGCAGGAAGAAACCGGCACCGGAAATGATGAGCAAGTACTATGAAAATAGTGACTATCATGGAAGGATAAGACCAAGGGCTTTTTAGGCAGCATTCCTTGGAATCGGAATGGAATCTGTCAGAGCATAGCGGCAATGCCTAACGAGCATATGCCCTATGCCTTTGCGAAGGGACACCATTAGTCCCGGGTCAAATCCAGCCCTCAGGATTCACACACTGGCGTTCCTGGAAGGAATGGATTAACGAGATTCCCACTGTCCCTATCTACTATCTAGCGAAACCACAGCCAAGGGAACGGGCTTGGCAGAATCAGCGGGGAAAGAAGACCCTGTTGAGCTTGACTCTAGTTTGACATTGTGAAAAGACATAGAGGGTGTAGAATAAGTGGGAGCTTCGGCGCCGGTGAAATACCACTACCTTTATCGTCTTTTTACTTATTCGATGATGCGGAGCTGGGGTTAACAGCCCCACCTTTTGGCTTTCAAGGTCCTTCGCGGGCCGATCCGGGTCGAAGACATTGTCAGGTGGGGAGTTTGGCTGGGGCGGCACA
>JBBPNE010000974.1:0-10534 GCA_038090735.1 Xerocomellus amylosporus | reverse complement strand
AACTAGTCCAGCAGTCCTGGAAGTGTCCGGAATATCCGCCTTTTGTCTCGAAGAGGGTTTAGTAAGCCTTCGCATCATCCTCCTACATTATCCTCTCTTCCTAGAATCCCTAAGGGACGAACCCATCACTTCCCTTCTTTTCCTGGTGTTGCTACTGACCGCATTTGCTTCCTACTGACTTAGGAAAGGTTAGAGCGCTTTTCGGATAGACCCACACCATCTATTCACCTTACAATGTGTCCCTAAGTACTTATACTAAGCCGTCTGTATTCTGTACTCCATTCTTGATCTACACAATCTAGCGTTGACTTGCGTCCTTGGCCGTCTGCCTCGTCCTTAGTCTCCTCAGTCCCTTCGATCTCTTTGAGGCCTCTCAGTCCCTCAGGAGTCCTTAGTCCTTCAATCCTTCAAGTTCCTATCTTCGAGACGTTGTGACTCTTCATGAGTTCCTCCTCGAAGTTAGTCATAGTCCCGCTTCGACTCTTGTCGACGTCTCGCATAACAAACAGCGGCATCAAACCATGTAGTAGTACTCACAGTGATCAGCCTCTTCTCGAAGGCCAGCCTGCGAGACCCTCCGTGTCATGCTGCACATGACTAAATCTGTGGCCAATTCACTGGCAGCAGATAGAGCCACAAACAAACACCTCAGTCGGACCAGTCAACAAATAAGGATACCGGCGGTTTCCACCCAAGTTACTAGTCTGCATGGTGTTTACTCACATAATTCTGATGAGCCATGTCCACCGTTGGGGTGTGGAGAGGATGAAAGAGGAATGGAGGGCGACTCCACTTGCTCGTAGTTGGGCCGTGAAGTGGAGATCAAGAGCGAGGATGAGTGGGAAACACACTGCATCCCAGACGAGGATTTTAAATAACTGCTAGGAGGTGCATCTTTAATTGTTCCACAAGGAATCACTCGTTCAAAGTGTTGCCCGAGGCTTCTCAAGATGCTGAGTACCACTTCCTACAACCAAATTCGACGCCAACCATAGTTGATCCAAGACCAAATAGGCAACAAGTACTAAGATCAAATGAGCACTCATCTTCCAGAGCTAAGAATCCAAGCTTCCTCCTTGGATTAACTTGTACAAGCTGATTTCTAACGACGGTGTTGTCGCCATGATGCACTGGCAAACGCAAGTTATCTGACTCTCCGAGGCACTAGTTACAATTATTGTTTTTGACAAAACCTGTATTGCACCTCTGAGCCCTAAATATGTGGTATAACAGTGCGAGTTCAGCTCAGACTGCCCGCATAGTACTCTGAGTCCCTGCAAGTGTCCGAGTCACTCAAGTTGGCAAGCGGCAGCGGTTCGTCATTTCAAGTTGGGTGTGTGTTATGCCATTAGCTAGTACTCCAAGTCTACAAGTACTCCCACTGGCAGCCTGCCAGTGAGTGACTACTACTCAAATCATGATCAGTGCAGTGAGGAGAGTCCCAGTCCACCGTGACCGTGACTGGCACACTGACATGGAGTCCAGTTGAACTTTCAAACTTCAATACAATACAATTTTCAGACTCAGAGTTGGTGTGTGAAGTTTCTGTACAAAGGTGAGGTTGTGTGATGAACCCTGTGACTGCTGTGCCATCAATACTGGCTGTGGGAAGTCTGTACAGCTGTGACCTTAATATCAAATTGGGACATTTGCTAATGTATGTTACGTGAGACGTCAACAAGAGTTGAAGTGGAACTACGTCTGGGTCTGAGGAGGAACTCACGAAGAGTCACAACGTCTCAGAGACAGAGGTTCGGAAGACGAAGAAACTTGAGGGACTCGAGGGATTAAGAGGCCTCGACAGAGACTAGGACTTAGGAGACTGGGGACGAGACCAAGGGTCAAGGATACTAGTCGACGCTAGATTGCGCAGATCAAGAATGGAGTACATTGTACAGACGATCTAGTATAAGTACTAGAGGACGCGTCATCAAGGAACATCGGAGAATCGGACAGAACGATGAGTAAACAGGAACACGTAACTGATACGAGAGAATCAGTTAAGGAGGATACGGTCCGATGATAAGAAGATAAGAGATAACAAAGATAGGGTCGTGTCTCTCCCGGCAGTAGCTGGAGAACGGTGTGAGACAATCAAAGGACAAGGAAAGAAGGATTCAGTGTGTCGATGACAAGGAGACAATGAATCCAGTCCGAGTGAAACATACCCAAGAAGACATGAGTATGACGAGCGAAAGAGAGGAGATACAAATGATGATGTAAGAGAAAAACTGTAACAATGTATGCGACAACATGCATCTTTACCGCCATTCTTTTGGCAGGATGCTGTTGAAATGTCTCTTCATATCTATAACAGGCAACCAATACATTGTCATAAATGGTATACTCCAATTCAATTATGGAATGGGACTAAACCCGATCTATCTTACTTCAAAACATTTGGCTGTCAGGCGTATGTTTACATACCCAAAAATAGGCAAGCTAACAAGCTTGCACCCAAATCTAAAGATATGATCTTCAGATCAGAAGAACAGTTGTAATTTCTTCCAATGCCACTTTTGATGAATTTGATTTTCCCAATTGTCCTAGAGAGAAAATACTGAACAAACAGCCTCCCATTAATCAATCACCTGATACCAACGACAATGAGGATTCTGGCCAGGAAGAGGCAACAGCCACAAACCTCTGGATACTACCAATAAAGATGATCATCATCCACCTCCTTATACTACCAGACCTGGTTTACCCACATCTGACTTCAAGGATACTACTGATGAGGAAGAATATCTTTACAGATGATCTCCTCCACCCAAACTAGCAGATCCTAGATCAACAGAAGGACTAAGGAACCCTTCTGGATCTGTACCACCTAATCCTAGACCCAGATTTCCACCTCCACCACCTCCAGTTATGGGTTTCCGAAAGGAACATCCTAAAGGACCCATGGAACCACAGATTTGTCCTCCATGAATCATTAAACCTGTTATACAGAAAGATTTGGTTTACAGTAACTGTACTCTGATTCAAATTGAATAGGAAATAAGATCCAAACAGGGCTTTGTACGACTCATCAGGAAAATTGATGTTAAAGGATCATATTATATATGACATTATCTAGCATGTATATGCTTATAATCTATGTCGCACAGATATAGACTTAGACCATACTGTAACAGACAATTACTGGAAGTGTTTTCCTGGATCCGGAGGGGACAGGTTTGCAAACCATTAGTGCCGCATCAGGAAAATCTTAATGGACAGATAATCCTATATAATCACCAAAAGGGGGTAGATAATGTAATTTTAATCTAGCATTATCTACCCCCTTTTGGTGATTATATAGGATGATCTGTCCATTAAGATTTTCCTGATTAGTAATTTCATGGGAGTGCACAGGGTCCGGCACCCGTGGAAAGTCTTGGCTTGACTTTTAGGGAACCTAACCTTAACCTCACTGTGTGGTTCCGTGGCACTGCGAACTTATCACTCCAACCAACCTCAGGGCCAGGGGTGCCCAGAGGGCCATGCCTATATACAAAGGATAAGACTAACAATCCGACCTGATCGGGTGTTTTTCAAGCAGGCTCATCGAGCCCCTCTGCCAAAAGTGACTACATGGGCTCCGACTTTCGCATTTAAACTCTGCCATTCCCAACATCGAAAAGACGGCATTCTTGGTAGTCATTGGGCGCAACATGGTTCAGGCATGCTGGAGGAGACTGAAGGCATCTACCAATGATTCTGTACCACCAATCCCAGGAATAGTAATGCTGCTGCAATCAGCAATGAACTTGTTGATAGAATTTCTGGCTACCTTTTCCATGCCAATACCTCCCGCCATCGCCACTGTTCACTGTCTCACTCGTCTTTATGGTATCCCCCAACTTGAAGCTTCTCCGCTCGCAATACTGTATTCGAACGGACCGATTTCTCGACGCGCTGGGTCATCCATTGATAAGGAAGTGGCCATTCCGCACGCAGGCTTCGGTAGCAACCTTCGTATGCCTCGTTCTTTGTCAGGATAGTCCCCGACCTGTCAGGAGCATCAATGTTCTTGGCGTCTTGGACACCTTGATACCTAATCAACACGACATCTGGAGAGTATGGAAAGAGAGGGTAGCCGATCGCATCGTACACGAAGAAGAGATCATCTTTGCGCCGACAATACCTACGTTTCCTGACCAGCGCCAAGAGCGCCTCAAACGTCTTCTGGACGAAGCTCAATCTGCTTACGACACGTATCGCTTTTTTACCCCAAGACCATTGTGTAGTGATGCTTCTGAAGTTCTCATGTTTTGAATCACTGTCCATGTTTTCTTCGTAGTAGCTCGTGCTTGCTGTTAACTTGAACAGTAGCTCGTATCACACCCGCAAACCGTGTTGCCGTTCGGGCTGTTGGGCGTTGGAATGTGGTTCAGGCGTTGGCGGAGAGCGTCGACCCATTGGGATTGTCGTTTGAATGTTTGAGTCCTGACCGGAATGTAGTTGTACTGAGCAACATTCGAGCACTACTATAGGCCTACGGCGCGCCGCGGCATTGGCCGCGTTTCGGACAGCTCGCGGTTGCCAATTTTCCATGTCGCAATCGCGTCTTTGGTCAAGACATAGTCGCTGGAACACCTTGATACCGCACGAACACAGACGGTACGCTACCACGTTACCTTGCTGGTCAGGCTCATATCGACACTCACTCACATCTGCCCCAGCCCTTGGTATGCTGGCACCCTCCTTAAAAGGTCCTACACCAGTCCCGCCGAGACCATACTCGTCCACATCCCCAGGTCCAACGTCTACCGATTTGGGGACTCCAACATCGCCGCACCCGTCTTCCGTAATGTTGACTGGACCGTGAAAGAGGGCCAAAACTGGGCAGTTATAGGGCGTGGATCCAATCAAAAGACAGCGCTGTTGCAGGTACTGTACCAAAAGTACGGTCCTTGGCAAACGGCACTGACGATCGGCCTCGGACGCGCTGGCAGACGTTGCGCGGACACATGCGGATCGCGCCCTCGCCTCCGCCTCCCGGTGGACTCTTCCCTTTCTTGTCCGATCCACCGAGGGATTCACATACCGCCATTTCTCTCGTGTCCTTTGCTCATAGACTCGGTTCGGCAGGGAGTGCGTTCTATGACTACACCGCGCGATATGGTGCCGTTTGGGAGGAAGACCGCATCACGCTCAGAGAGAGCATGTTTGGGGAGTACGACTTTTTGAACCTTCGACCCAAAGGCCAGGTATCAAAGACGCCAGAGGAACTCGCTGCCGACGACGTGAAAAAAGCCATTTTTGACGACTTGTCCACGAGATTGGGTTTGTCGTCGCTCCTTGACCTGCCTCTGGTGGCGCTCTCCAATGGGCAGACCCGCAGGGCACGCATCGTAAAAGCCATACTTGCCCAGCCAGAGCTTTTACTCCTCGACGAACCTCTAAGTTTGTCCACCTTGCTCGAGTGGCGTCTGTAAAACTGACGTGGACTCTGCAGCGGGCCTGGACGTGAACAATCGACCGACGTTGCTGTCTGTCCTCCGATCTCTTCATGAGGCGCGTCGTCCAAGGATTATCATCGGTCTCAGGATGCAAGACCCTATCCCGGATTGGATCACACATCTCGCATTGGTTTCTGATGGCAAGGTTCTCACCGGAACCAAGGAAGAAATCCTTGAAATGCAGGAACTCCACACGGTCAAAGAACACAGAGTTACCACAGCTCCAGCGAAACGAGCAGAGGACCAAGGAAAGCCCGTTGTCGTTTTAAAGAACGTCAACGTCTCTTATGGCGAGCGCAAGGTACGCCGTCGTCGCACCCACGTCGCAACACTCTTGCCCACCCTGCGACGTAGGTACTGCAATCCATCAACTGGACCATCCGTGAAGGCCAGCGTTGGCACCTCCAAGGTGCAAACGGTACGTACCCTCTCTCACCCTGTCGTCCCCGTCCCCGCTGAATGACGCACGTCACCCCAGGATCGGGCAAAACCACACTCCTGTCCCTCATCACAGGCGACCACCCGCAGTCCTACACCCAACGCGGCGACGCCCACCTCGAGCTCTTTACGCGTCCCCGTCCACGGATACCGACCCCCCACCTCCGCGCGCTCATCGGCGTCGTCTCGCCCGAGCTGACAAACGCCTATCCGCGGCGCGCGCAGACGACCGTCTGGGACGTCGTCGGCACGGGGTTCGACGGCACGTTCGTCCCGGGCGGGCAGAGCGGCGTCGGACGGGGTGTGGACGGTGTGCTTGCCGAGGACGTCCGGAGATGGCGCGTCGAGCGCGTTCGGGAGGTGCTCGCTGGGCTCGGGCCGCGTGCGTGGGCTCAGGCTGGCGCTGACCAAGACGCGAGAGAGGACGAGGGCGAGGTGGACGAGACGTTTGGGAGGCGCGCGTTCGTCGATCTGTCGCCCGGGGAACAGAGCGTGGTATTACTCATGCGCGCCCTCGTCGGTCGTCCCCAGCTCGTACTCCTGGACGAGGTGTGGGCCGGGATGGACGATCGTATGGTTCGCGCTGCGAGGCGCTATCTGCGTGAGGATGGCGTCGGACACGATCAGGCCGTCGTCGTCGTGAGCCACTGGGAGGAGGAAGTTCCGTGGACGACGGAAGACGGCATGTGCAGGTTCAGACTGCAGGACGGGATCGGCAGGCAGGTTTAAACAAGATGGCACTCTTTTCAATGTAGTTACAGGATTTTCTTTTCACAAAAACTATCGACGGAAATCAACACGTAACAAAAACGACAACAATGCATCACAAAACAACATATCAATCAGGCGAGAACATGGGGTAAAAGGACATCGGGATATCACCTATCGTACAACATTTCCAGACGAAGTAAAAAAAATGCGTTCAAGACCTTGAAAACACAAACTGATTACCAGGGCATGTCGGCCTTTGCAGCACTGCCCCAGCCACTGGTAGATGATTTCGCGGTGCTGGTACCCCAGCTCGTAGCCGAAGAGCCACGTTTAGAGCCGCGCTTGGAGGAGACGTTCGAGAACGTATCTGCGTTACCGCCAGCGATTTCAGCGTCGACCTGGTCCGCCCAGTTGGAGGAGGGCATTGTCTGTCCTGGCTTTTTCTTGCCCTGAGGCTTGGCACCGGGACGATTCGCCTTCGTGACTGGCTGTGCCTTGGTAGAAAAAGGGTCATAGGCATCTTCAGGGATGCCCCAACTCAAGTCGGACGCGGCATCCGCAGTGTCACCAGGCGCGACCGCACCAGCGTTCGGTTCGCCTTCAGAGTCAGAATTGCCCCATCCGCCATCGGAGGCAGCCTTTGTCGTTTCCCGCTTCTCGATCGCATTGGCGGAAACGATGTTGCGCGGCGTCCCGCGCCAGTTGGTCCTGACCGGCGCACCAGGACCACGGAACGGATTGTTTTGCGCCGCGTTCCTGTCAGACGACTCGTTCTGGTCCTCGTCCTTCTTCTTACCGGCGCCCCGTCCCTTGGCGCGACCGCCCTTTTTCCCCTTGTTCGCACCAGCAGCCTTGCGCTTCTCTTCTTCTTCGGCCCGTTTGGCGTTGCGAACCTGTTTAGCGTACTCGGCGCATATACCCTTCTTG
Source organism: Xerocomellus amylosporus (assembly GCA_038090735.1). Lineage (NCBI taxonomy): Eukaryota > Fungi > Basidiomycota > Agaricomycetes > Boletales > Boletaceae > Xerocomellus > Xerocomellus amylosporus. The sequence continues at coordinate 3,011 of JBBPNE010000974.1, read as the reverse complement.
CAAATGATTCCGTGTGCGTCGCACAAGATCGGTGTCGCAACCTCTTGGTTCTGCTTCCAAAGGTCCTCTGCATCTAACGCGGGCTCGTCCCAACCTTGCGCGACGGTAGTTTCCCACGTCGCGGCGCCCATCGGTTCGTCCCAAACGCCCGGCGCGATCGAGTCTAGCTCCCTCAGATCCTCTTCATCCTCCATTTCTAGGGCTCTGATACCCATTCCATGGAATTCTTCCTCCATAGACTCAGAAAAATCGACGTGGACACTGAGCGGGTTGTTACTCATGGTCAGATCAGGTCCCGAGTCAGAATCAGGGCTGGAAGCGGAAGCGCCGTTCGAGTCCCAGCTGGCGGAACTGAATTTGTTGGCACGATCTTGAACCAAGGATGCGGGATTGCCTGGAGCAGCGAGGCCAGGCGGATAGGTTGGGTATGAGGTTGCACCACTTCCCCAAGCACTCCCGCGAGCCGGCAGCCCGGGCGGCGCTGGGGGAGCTTGGTGAGCGGTCGCAGGTGAGATTACGCGCGACACTGGGGTGCCTTGCCTTGAAACTGGAGCCGACTCGTCCCAGTTCGCCATTACTGGGGGAGGAGCAGGCTTTTTGCCTGTGTTTTGCCCTGCGAAACCATGCTCTCAGTACATACCGACCATGTAAAAACTGTTTTCAACTTACAAACGTTGGTCGCTTTCACCACGATCGGTCCACCCCCGACAGCTGGCAACCTCATGCCAGTGTGGGGTCCTTGAAGGATGCCGGCGGTCTTCTTCACACTTCCTTTCGCTGTAGGATTCAGCTTGGCTGAGGTCGCCTGTGCTTTCGGTGCGCCTTTGCCCCAAGCTGATAGGCCTGGCATTGTGGTAGGAGCTGGAAACGGTCCTCCTCCCTTTGTCTGAATCCACGCAGTAGATCCAACGACTAAAACGATGGAAGAATGTCAGGCAATCGCGGTTGTAAAGGATGACTGTCTACCGACCGGGCTGCGGGGCGGGGATGACTTCTACTGGGGGCGGCGTTTTCACAGCGCCTGGAAGAGGCCTACACAGAGAGTGGTTCGTCCGGTCCTCGACAGGCACGTCGCAAAAGTGAGTTGGGGGATAAGGGGACATGATATGCCTGATCGCGATCGAGAACACGCGTGATAGATCAGAATTGATCACTACGCTTAGCATATACTCACCTGTTGTTCAGCGACCAAGCTTTGAACCAACCTTCGTCCACGTCGATGCGCTTCCAGCCTAAAAGAAGCGTAAGGCTCAGATATCGCTGATGCAGCGGCTCAGCAGAGCTGGTGAAGCCACGGAGGTAAAACTCTGTACTGCCACCGACCGCAACAGAGCCTCGTACCGTTTTTCTGCACGATCCTCCCGGTGTTATAGGCGCAGTAAAATACTTGGCTGACGCGTCCCCCCTCTTCCTTGGTTGGAGTTTGAAGAAATTCGGACCAGCGATGTTCACCGAGAATTCGGTCAAAGTGCGCATAATCTCTGTTGACTTCGATGATGACCATGCCTCGCGACTATCAAACGACGGCACATGCCGTCAGCGGCGTAACGTCGACATCGATAAAGCTTAAACTCACGCTCGGCTTGTGGAAAATGGCGAAAAAGGCGTTCTTGTCGATACAACACGCCACCCAACGCGCAAAATCTTGTCTGTCCTTTGGTAATTCCATATTGCAAGTTCCACTGATGGCGTAGGGGTGGACGACGGTCAGATACCGTGGCTCGTCGTCGCCGGGTGGCGGGGTGGGTATGCGTTTGGGCATGATGATAGTCGTGAAGAAAGCGGGGACGCAAGTGCGTTTTTAAACGGGGTCTATTTGGAGGGCCGCGATGGAATCGAGTACTTATGGTATGCCAGTCGATAGCAGCCTTATTTCAACTCCGGCTGTGTTCAAGGGTCGCGATTGAAGGACAAAGATCGAGTGCCGGAAATGCGTAAACCAGCCGGCAACCGAGTGTCCCTGGATCACAAATACGGTACTGATTTATCCTTTAATACAATGATCCTTTTAACTTGAACAACCAGCTGCCAGTACAAGACTAGGATACCGATCGCCGCCGGTGGATGTACGATGGAAGGCAAGGTACCCATGACGCCGCGAATCTAGGTCTGCAACACATTGCAAACATAAAGTTTGACAACGATAAGCTCAACGCCCAGCGTGTAATCAACGTTGTTGTGTCCGGGATCGCGTCATGATGGCAGTCTTGAACGGTCTTATGGGGTCTGGCCAACGACCACGTTGACCCCAAATCAATACACGGAGGTTAGCATGCATTGATTCACGATCCGTTGCTGGCGGAAATGATCGATCCACTACGACAGGTTAGTATGATGTGGGACATTGTAACGTTACCGGGAGACAAGACCCTAGAACCTATTGTTTGCCTTGCGGTGCGGGAAAAGGTTAGAGTAAAAGTAAGTAGCACTCTGGACCCTGCCAAATGGCCTCGCGCCGATCACTCACGATGATTGAGGTAAAAATGGACCCACAGCAAGTCTCGCGCTTGCCCTTCACTTGCTGTGTATCACATACCATACCCGCATGATCTGCGCTGTCCAAAAAGAGTGTCGGGGACCGCATATATAAACACCCGCACCTGCACCCCCAGCTCTCCACCTCGAGATTGCCATGAACCTCAAATCACTCGCTGCTCTTACCCTCGCTGCCTCTGCCGCGCCCCTCGTTGTCGCGGGTCCGTTCGCATACGGTCTGTGTCAAACAGGTGCGTTTCCTCCGACCATCATCCGACTTTGTACTCACGACATCACCAGGATGTAATGCGCTCGTGGTTGCGTGTTACGCTGGTGCAGGATTCACTTTCGGAGTGACCGTTGTTGCGGCGCCCCCTGCCATCATGGCCTGCAACGCGGGCCTGGGAACATGCATGGCAGCGTGTGCTGTTACAGCACTCCTTGCCCCAATTCCCTGAGTGTCTTGCTAGTGAGCATTTTGCGTGTCCGCTGCATCCAACTCACAGTCGCCTGGCATATTCACCAAAGCATTCTCG
>JBBPNE010000973.1:0-10536 GCA_038090735.1 Xerocomellus amylosporus | reverse complement strand
ACGACAAACCACAGTCATAGTACTGTACTTGCTTACGCGCTCAGAGTAGCTGCTTAGCAAGGGGGAGTGTTGACATTGTACTATACTATTTCATTCTTTATCGTAGTGTAGTGTAGTATACCGTATAAGGCAACCGCTATTACATAAGCGAGCCACCAGTACATATATACGAACTCAGCATCTGAGTTCCAATAACATCTTGTTCTGCTACCACTACGTGCCCTTCAAATGTTTCCATCAACCGGTAAGCACTAGTACTTCCTTCCTCAGAACTAGTCTACACCTGGTAATTCAACACCTAGACCATCGGTGGGCCATCAAGGCAAGATGCAAGACGGCGGTGGAGGCCCTTGATGCGCTCTCCAGGTGTATACCTGACAATAAGGAGGAGTTGAGAGATGAGATAGAGGATTGGGTGAATTGGTTTGACCCTGTGATGGTGAGTAGTCCGAGTGACTCGGAGCTGGAATGGGCTAACACAGGCTTACATTCGGTAGGGTGAGTGGTCGGCCGCCGAGAAGGAGGCAGACCAGCTCCAGGTCTCTGCAGAGCCTGAGGTTGAAGATGTGGCACGGATTATGGATGCCGAACGGGTGCAAGTGGGGTGGAAGGAGAGGATGGAGAAGGAGCAGGCTGAGAAGGATCGCTTGAGGATGATTGCAACCGAGGGCACCGCGAGCAAGGACGTTGCCATGGGCACGCAAGAGTCGGCGATCGAGGTTGACAAGGTGGAGGATGTGGTTGCACTGATGGCGGAATGGGCTTCATCAAAGGCAGTCTCCACCTCGGTGAGTTCGTCGGGAGTGAAGGTAAGCTGTCAGCAGTCCGGTCAGATGTAGCACGCTGATACCGGACTGTAGCGCAGTCGAGACGAGGAGGAGGGGGACGATAGTGACGAATCTAGTGTCCAACGGAAGAGGCCAGTGCTGACAGTGGTGGTGAAGACGACGAAGCTAGTGCATCGGCCCGCGGACAGGTCATGCGACAAGTGCCGAGAAGCGGGGGAGACATGCTACGAGGGCCCAAGCACAGCGTGCAAGCGCTGCCATGGGCGGAAGGTAGTGTGCTCGGTTGCGGGGGGTCGTAGTGGCCTGAGGAGGAAGGGGACGGTGACGGCAACGACAGCGCCGCCTCGTGGTAAGTACTTTATATTTTTATGTTCGTCGGACTAACCATATGACAGCACTCCGGCCATTGCAAGCCATGCAAAGGGCCAAAGGACAGCGGATTGCCGTGTCTCGCCGCGCCATCGACTTGGCCAGCGGCAGCGAGGACGAGGTGGAGGTGGTAGAAGCATTGTCAAGTAAGCCGAGGAAGAAGACGAGCACGACGAAGGGGGAGGGGAAGGGAAAGGCAGTGCCGCCGCCGCCGAAGACCTCTAGTGTAGTATCTGTATGTATCATAGTCTGAATTTGTAAGAAATGTGACCGAAATGTGAAAAGAAAAGAGGGGTGATTGAAAACAACGCCAAGAACAGCAATACAAAGGAGTTGCGGGGGTGTGACGGACTTCCGCCCGGTTTAGCTTCATTGGTCTACTTCCTATCATCTATTCCTTCTGGAGTTACCTTGGTCTACATATCGGTGTTTGGGGAAGACAGTCTATGTATTATAAACGGGCGCAGTGTCTCGGCGTGTGTTCAAAGGTGAAGTCCTGGCTATAGGAAACCAGAGACACGAGATAGAGGAGAGACGGACTATGTTTTTGATTTTCCTTTGTGATGTCCTAAAGGGGACGGAGAAGGACTGTGTTCTTTTCTGTTTTTTGTTATTCAGAAACGGTATAAGGAGGAAGGTAGAAGCACTGGACTAATCCCAGGGTGAAACGGAGGTAATGGAATATAGTCCGACAGAGTATCAGTCATGTAGCCGGACTAGTCCGGGTCTTCGTCGTCGGGCTCTTCAACGTCTGCTCCTGCCAACTTGTCCAGATCTTCATCGTCTAGACCTGTGAGTTCGGTAACCGGTATGTTAGTTTGAAACCGAGGATAGTATGGTAAGAGACAGAATGCTGCATATCGCAGTTTGGAGACCACGCCGTCTAACTCGGCCAGTATATATGATCCTCTGGTAGTCCGACTGAGGACCACCATTGGACCGAGGTACCTCGGCTTCGTCTTTTGGTTTAGTTCCTTTTCGACGCGTGTGTTTCGGACTAAGACAAGACTTCCGTGACGGAAATCGAAGTCTCTAATCTGGTTCTTGAAAGCGGCCTCAAAGTGCTTGATCAACTCAAAGTGGGCCTTCAGGACTCGCTTGCAGATCGATTCCAAGTCGTCCTGACGCTTTTGGAGCTGTCGGGCTCTCCAAGCAATCAGTCCAGCCGAGAATAGGGGCTCGGTATCTGGTGGGGGAACGAGGAATGTAGCCTCAGAGATGTCAAAGGGGAAGAGGGGTTCGACACCATGAACCATGAAGTATGGAGACAAACCGGTGGATCGGACTATTGTGATGCGCTCGGCCCAGAATACCGAGTGAGCAACGGAGTACCAGCGAGACTTCCCCCCATGGGAACATTTGACGATGGCCTCCCGGACATCGTAATGACGCCGTTCAACCACGCCGTTAGCCTGAGAGTTGTAGGGGGAGATGCGGATGTCTTGGATACCGTATCGGTTGGCGAGGATGTCTAGTGCTTGGATGAAAGCGGGGCTGTTGTCAGTAACAATTTCGGAGAGGGGAACCCACCAGCAAAGGAGGTCTTCAAAGATGAAGGAGGAGAGCATTGTGGAGTTCTCGGAGCGCAGCATGCACCATTCTGGGTAAGCGGTCAGCGCACACTGAGCCTGGACTATATACCGATAACCACCGGAACGGGGCATCAACATCGTGTCGATGTGGACTTTGCGGAATAGTCCGCCGATAATCGGAACGGTCGGGGGGATGTGGAAATGCTGTGTCTGGTGGACTTGACACTCGTGACAAGTCCGAACGAACCACTTGACGTCGCCGACTAGCATCGGCCACCAGAATCGGAGGAGAAGACGCGTCCGGACTGTGAAGACACCCTTGTGCCCGAGGTCGTCGTGAGCCTCTCTAATCAGTCCGTAGCGCCTTTCCTCTGGTGCTACTTGTTGGTGTCGGCTGTGCGGTTCCCATTGCCATAGCGTGCCGTGGAGGAGGAAGAACTTCGTCACTGAATTGACGAAGGACTGGAACTCTGCGTCAGTGAGGTCAGCGGGGCACTCTTTTGTATCGAGGAAGCCACAGATGGAGCGCATCCGAGCCTCTTTAATCAGCGCTTTGGGAGACCGAGGAATAATAGGAGAGTCCGGCGTAGAGACCGGCTCGGAGTGAGACGAAGTGAAGACCGTTGCATAGGTAAGGGGAAAATGGGGGGCAGTGTTTGGTAAAGAAAGTGGGCAGTCCGAAGGGGATATAGACCGCGGAGTCAAATGGTATCGTTCGGTCATTCAACAAGGTGATGCAAAACGAATAGGAATCGTCCAGCCATCCCTCAACATCATCAACCTCGGGAGGATCGAGCAGAGCGTGGGGGTGCCGAGATATGACAGAGTTCGAAGTGAAATAAAAGGATACCGGCGATCCATCTATTGATGGTCGCATTCGGTTGGAGGTCGGGGTTATTGATCATACCTTTAACGTACTTGGCATCTAGTTCGACAACAAGGTTAGTGACTCTGAAGATGAAGATGAAGACTGAGCGCAAGGCCAAAAACAGTCCGTAGAGCTCGAGCTTGGCCTGAGAGTATTGGCTCTCGACACTCATAAGGCTAATGGAACAGAATCGGTTCAGATAGTGTTTGCCATCCTCACCTTCTTGGGATAAAATGAAACCGACCGTGAAGAGCGAAGTGTCCACTGCAAGGACTACTTCCCGACCAGACTCGTAGTCCAGCCGTCAGAGTGTGGGTGATCAGATGATCTCGACCTTTAGACAAGTCATAGCATCATGCTGGGTGTCGCCCCATTCAAAGGGAACACCTTTGTGGGTAAGGTTAACAAGAGGCCGAGAGATTGCGTCGAAATCGCAGATGAAGATGCGGACTACTCCGCAGGTCCCTAAGAACCCTCAGACTTGCATTAGAGTCTCACATTCCGGCCAATCGCGGATCTTCTGTACTTTAAGTTCGTGGGGGATTCGGCCCTCGAACGTGCACTTGTGTCCGACGATAGTAGCGTCAGGGGCGGTGAGGACGAATTTCTTTGCGGAGACTGTTGCACTGACGTTCTGTAGGCATTGGAGTATCCTGTGGACAACGGTCAGGTGTTTCCAGATGAAAGTACGGATGCCGGAGTTTTCGGGAATGGTTTTGTAACTTCCGTCGGAGTTTTGGTGTCAGGTAGTTTCAGTTTTGACAGGGAGGTCGTCGATGAAGGGAATTGTATGGTGTGGGATTTCCTCCTGTAGGATAAAAGCCATATCGGCCTGATAAATTTGGACCGTGTTAGTATGACCCATCGGGAGGGTGGTACACCGATAAGGTCCGAGCGGACTGTTGAATGTGGTCATGTCTCGGGACTCGACATGCAGCGGACGCTGGTCGTAGCCCGTGAACAGATCCATCATTCCATATACCGCATACCCGCTGAAGGACTCGGCCAGATGCTCGACGAACGGGAACCAAGGAGTCCCGGATGGTGACGGCGTTGAGGGGTTGGAGGTCATGAACAAGGCGGAGGATCTTGCCGCCCTGCTTGAGGACGCAGAACCAGCGAGAGCGGTAGGCGTCGGCGGAGGGTTCATAGACACCGGAGGCGATTCAGTCTTTGATAATTTGGATTACCTGGTCCCAGGATGACGGCGGGATCGGTATGTTGTGGAGTACCCACGGAGTGTGGGGTACCGTCAGGATTTTGACGGGCGGGAAGTAGCGGTCATCCAGTCGGCCTCTCTCGGCCGGTATCCACGCAAAGGCGGTGTCGTGGTTGAGGACTATCCATCGGACTAGCTTCAGCTCTTCGGGCCAAAGCCATTTTGTGGGGTTGAGGTCAAGTGCGTTGGAGCGTGCCTGTGTAAATCGAACTCTGGGAATGCACTCCGGAGGGTGAGTAGGTAATGGTACAAGACCAGCGAGAGGATTGTCCGGAAGCCGACGCAGAACTCAGTATTCCTCCTCTAGAGGAGCCAAGACCAGTCGGACTTTCTTTGCAACTGGCTTGTAAGCCAAGGAATGGGTAATGGGGTCGAAGGTGTACGTAGAGGAAAGCACATCAAGGTGCGACGGTAGCAGAACAGTCTGAGTGGATGGCGCAAACTGATAAGAAGGCGACGAGGCATAGTCCGAGATCTTGGTCTTAATAGACCGAGTCAGGGGAACAGAGGAAGAGAAGTTAAAAGATGAAATGAGGGAAGCGAGCGCGCGTGAATCTCCCCAACCTTTCGGTGGCTCATCGAAACCTAAAAACCCACCTCCACAACGGACTGGTGGTGAAACGACCCAAGGCCACTGCTTCCTGGTGTGCTCTAGGGGATCGTCAAGGCAAACAACCTAAAGGTGACAGCGTCAACCTGTACTCAAAAGGCTGCGTCAAAGGGTACTAGCTGCAAGCACTGGCAGGCAGTCTAGGAGTTGTCGCTGCAATGGTGGGGAAAGACCAAGAGAACTAAACTGTAGTTCTCTGGCTGGCACTTGCGGCCTATATGTATATACTACTCTACTATGTACATATGTATACATCGGATCTACCGATATGGGTGTCTAATAAAGATAACATGAGGAGGCGGCATGCATCAAGCATAGCCTTGGAATGAGGCAACCACACGGCGGTGGCAGAATGGAAGGAGAAGCATAAACATGCATAGGGGGTGTGCATCAAGCACTGCCATGAAGAAGGCACTGCCTTTAATGAAAGGTGAATGGTTAACATGAGGCATGTGGTAAATGAATGAAAGAAGCATGAAAGTGCACAGCACCGGGGGTGAGGCAAAGGTGTGCACTGCACATGGTAAAGGGCAGGCATGGGCCTGGTGCGAAGGCAGCGTAGCTGTCATGGGACTAAAGGGGATCTTATCAGCTAGGACAAGAGATAAGATAAGAAAGGAAAAAGAAAAGTATAAGTCCGTTATGTTAGGCGCTAGAGAGCGACCGTAACACAGATGATGTCAACGACGCAAGAATGAGCACTCCATTGTGCGCAGTTTTGAAAGCACCAATGCCAACGAGTCCTTTTTGCGACTTGTTGACTGTCAATTGGCCCGCAAGACCACCCATCGGATTGAGTTGCCATGCAGTGCGATTATCAGCCGTATCGTTCTCCATGCAGTCCTTCAGAATTTCATCAAACGGGCACAAATTGATGGGATGGAAGGCAATGATTTCTGTAACATGATTGATAACTAATAGACGAATGGGTCAGGAACAAACTGATGACGCTTTGGAACAAACACAAACCTAGATTAACGTCCACATTGGCAATGCCTCCTTTCTCCAGAGCTTGACAGATGGCGTCCTGTGGAGGAGAGACGACAATGGCAGGCGCCACCTTCTTAGCCCGGGGAGCAGGCTGGGGTCCATTTGTGACAATGGAGTCACTGCTGCGTGTAAGCTGGTGACCTCGTTTCTTCGATAGGATTGTAGTAGCTGGCCCGGGGGCGCAATCAGCTGTAGTGGGGCTAATGTTGGGAAGGAACAGGGCAGTGTCGTTGTGAGAACGTGAAAAATCTGTCGACTGGACTGTAAGACTACGACCAATACGGGTAGGCGCCTGGGATGCATTTTTCTCCCTATCCTCCATAAACGTCTCGTATTCGAGCCATTGGGAGGCAGGGACGACTACCATGAGCGGAAAACATTTGGTTTTAAAGACGGTTTTTGAAGTCTTGTGGTTGAACAAAATACAATCTGTGTAAAAGTAGGCCACTGACTGAGGATGTGTTGATAGGTCAACCCAGCCAGCATCTCGAACAACAAATTCCGAGTCACACCAGGAGAAATCAGGGCAGAAGGCCTCAATCTTGTGTATGACAGTGTCCCGAGCAATCTGGATAAGGTCTTGAGCACTAGTCAGGCTGTCAATATTCTTCTTGCCTTCTTTGATATTCTGTCTGAGGCATGCCACAAAGTGAGAAAAGGCGCACATCTGTGCCAGCTATACGAAACTCACACCAAACAGAATGCCTTGCGATTGACCTCTTTTGTTCCCCTCGTAAGCTGCGGAGATTGTGAGGGATATGGTTTCCACAGCCACTGAGCGGGCAGCTGCCTTGGCCCAGTGTTCACGTTCACAGGCATAGTGAGCATGGTTCGATGAGTAACCGGGCACCTGACTACTAGATGTTCCCGGAACCGCAACGACAGGACCACGTGTCAGATTGTGGGAATGAGACATGGGGCCATGCTGAATAGGGCCACGGCTCATGTGAACAACTGACGGCGCATTCAGAGTAGCTGCATGGCCACTGTGGTCAAAAAAAATCCAACAGAGAAAAAGGCCCCGGCAGACTCACATCCACGTTGACCGGCATTGACGGACTGCCGTATGAGTACAGCATTCAGAGGCACAGAGGCGGCATGCCCAGAAGCTGCCGTAGCGCGCTGGTTACTTCCTGGAGGAGAATGTCCATTGATGATGTTTGCACAGCGCCACAGGAACAGATAACCCCCCATATCCACCGTCTTTGGAAGGCCCGTCTGACAGATGCACAGATTGTTCAAGAGCTACAAAAACATTTCGATACAAGTCAATATGGGTTAGCATAAGTGGAGACCTCTTTCTGGCAGTTCGGAATGCGCCTCATTGTTCTACACAGACTCAGGAAGTTCAAAGACATTCGCAAGGATATGGGGTTGAAGCGCATGTGGCAGCAAGTGCACACCCCTCAAACCATCCGCGAGACAATGGTTGAGATGAGGCAGGTGTACCCAAATGCTGTTGCATGTGAAATAATCAGCTTGCTGTTCCACGAAAAGGGTATGGCGGTTTCGAGGTATGTTTCTCGTTCATTGCTGTTCATATACTGACACCTTGCGGTGGATAGAAATGTCGTGCGGGAATATTTTGCCCTTTATGAGCCAGAACTCATCCGCCAGCGTAAAGCCCGCCGTCTGCTTCGACATTGCTTTTGGGCAGCTGGAGTTAACAATATATGGGCAGTCAACCAACATGACAAGTGGAAATGGTTTGGTCTTGCTTTGCACATGGGTATCGAGCCATTCTCGGGCAAAATCTTATGGATGAAAGTGTGGCACTCGAACCAGAACCCACAGCTGATATTGACTTATTATCTCGAAGCTGTCGAGAAACTTGGCTGTAAGTCAATTGCATACCATTCGTAGTCCTGGATACTAAACACCAAGTAGTTATTCCATTGGTCACACAAAGTGATCCCAGAACAGAAAATTTCGGGATCGCGAACACTCAGACCATGCTCCGACAGTGGCACAATGAAGTGCTGGTTGGCACCCTTCAACACCAATGGATGTGCCTCCGGAAGAATATTATGCCCGAAATAGCGTGGTCACAGCTCCGCCAACGCTTCGCACCCGGTTTCGAGTCCATCCTTGAGCAAGAGATTGCCTTGGATTGGTACAATCCTGATAATTCCCTTCACATGTATGTGTATCACCATAACTCATGCATAAATAATAACATCTATATCTTCCAACTTGAACAGAGCTGTCTTCCGTTGGCTGTTCATACCGTGGCTACAAATAGAACTTGACTCGTACTGTGACCGAGTCAACCACACCGCCAAACGCTGTGACCGGAAAAATGTAAGTCAGTGCTATATTGAATGCATCACATTATCTGATGATGTTCACTTAAAGGCCCTCCCTCATGGTATCCCTGAACTCATTTTCACATCATCTGAGGACTTCAGTGCTCTCGATTTCAAGGTCAGTCTCGTCATGATTTTTGGCTACACATAACTGACACGTCCTAGGTGGCTGTAGATCCGGCAGCGCTGGATCACGTTCGCAACCATTATGTGAATACATCTCACCCAGTCTTTGATTTAATCCCAGATCCCGTCAGTGTCATGCTTGATGACATCTATGCTACGCTTGGATGTCCCGCCATTACTCAAACATCGATCTGGGATGTGTATCTCGACCTGCTACATCAAATTCAGGGCTCTCCTTCAAGTTCAGGCTCCGAGTCATGACTCATGCCTCCTTTACAGCTACCTCTCGCCGACGATGATGTGCTGCCATTGCTTGAGAACCAAGCAGACCTGCCATTCCGAGAAGACACTGATGGGTATTATTACATGGGGGGTGTAGGTAGCGGTCTAGGCATGCATATGTGCTACCTATCTGTTCTTCTCGGCGCTAACATTCCCTACATGCAGTTGATAATGATCTTCAAAGACTCGACGAGATGGATGCCGATGATGAAGCAGCCGCTCCGATGATCAAGGTTGGTCCTGACGCAATAGTTGCCAGGTTTTCGGATGAGGATGATGACAGCTTTGATGATGACTGAAGATGTTTGAATACGATGAGTTAGAGGAGAGTGATGATAGCCATACAAAATTCTATTCTTGATCATGCATTGGTAAGTCGTAAGTGCTGGGCCACTGCTGGGCCAGCAGATTCTTTTGGTTTAGGTCAGGTTGGGATTATGCACCTGCCTTGTATGGCTTCATTGGTTGTGGTATCCATCTGTAACTGCGGCAACCTCTGATTTTTTCAACACCGCTGATTATCTCTGACCGACTAACATGATTAGAGCTAGCAGGCTGACACGGATTCGGTCGGGCGATCAACGATCATATCAAATCAACATAGTGCGGGTAATCTACAGACTACAGGTATTCCTCAGAGATCGTGTGGTACCATTCCTTGTCAGAGTAGTTACTGAGATAGAACTTGTTGTATACCTCCAAAGAAACATCCGCGGTAGCCTCACGATTTTGCCAATCACCATAAACTGGAATCAGTTCCACGGCGTGCATCACAGCGGTAATGGGGATCACGCCCGCGGTACGGTGAAACTGTCCGTCGGACCCATGGAAATGCTTTCGTCGTAGTTTGTACATGTTCGTTACATCATCGGGGCCGTCAAATGCTTCGAAAAATTGGATGTAGAGTAGGGGTGTCTTTAGAGCAGGGGGTAGAGGATTCTTCTTCATCTCCGAAAAGGAAAAAACAACGCGAATCTGTGCGACAGTGGGAACTGCAGAGCGGGGACTCATTGAGTGAGTAGGTTAAAGCCAAAGAAGCTGAGGCTTACCTTCGACATGGGGTTTATAGAAGAGTGGTTTTCTGGCTGGTGATTTATCCATCGGGTCGCTGTGGAGGGAATCAAAACAAGTTAAAGAGCTTGTGGGGCTAGCTGGCGGGGTGGTTTTGGCGGGAGAAACTGGTGGGATAGATATAGCCTGAATTTGCATGATATTGACCACGACGAGGGGTGGGTAGCCAAGAGGATAAAGCTGGAGCGGCTGGAGGCAGGGTTTCGTCCGTGGCATGGTTATCATTGAGGTGAGACCAAACAGAGTCGATGGAAGGTAAGGGTTGTGAGCAGAGCGGGCAGACATAGCTGTGGGAAATGAGTTAATAGAATGATCTATTGAAAACTGCTCACTCTTCATCAAACTCCAAAGGATATGCGTCTTCATCATCATAGT
>JBBPNE010000972.1:0-10540 GCA_038090735.1 Xerocomellus amylosporus | reverse complement strand
CTGATGGTGACCTGGCGAAACAACGTGGGCCGCCCCTGAGTCCTGCATGTTCATCATCACGGGGCGTCACGCGTCATGGCCCCACGTCACCCTACCGGCTCAGATAAATACCAGCCACATGCCCACATGCTCACTTGCCCACTTGTACCGCTCCGTGACGCTCGACGCCGATGCTGAGTCGATACTCGTTTTGATCGGTTGCGCGTGCGGAATGACCGTCGGAGATAAGCACGAGCAAGAAAATGCAAGTAACCCTTTAACAGCAGCCAGCTCCAGCCCCGTCTGGGGGTCTGAGTCCCCTCCAGCTGGGGTGAATATACTAGTACCACATAGTTTGCACGTCCAAAGGTGACGTGCCTTTTTTCGTCTTTCTGTGATATCGATATCGATATCATATCCGAGAGCTACTGGCTGGGCGAGGGATGCGCGAGTTCCTCTTCGAGGCAACGTGAGCATCGTCTGACGAGGCGTTGCTCCACATGCCCGGGGATCCGGAACTCGATTATCTTTGGGGGTGACCCGTATCGTTATCTGAGAGCTACTGGCTGGGCGAGGGATGCGCGAGTTGCTGTTCGAGGCAACGTGAGCATCGTCTGACGACTTGTTCTCATTTCCGGGTCGTTGCTCCACAACTCGATTATCTTTGGGGGTGACCCGTATCGTTATCTGCACGGGAGCTGCTCCGAGCCGTTTGCCAACTCGTACGTACAGTAACACTGGTTAGTGCGCGTCGAGATGCGACTTGGACGCGACGTCAGAATTTCCTTTCTTGTCTTGCATTCGCCAGGAACCGCGCGCGCAATCTGGTGTAAACCAAAAAACACGGTCCAGGCCCGTCCGGCCCCCCGTCTCCGCTTCCTCTTTGATCTCCGTTTCCGTCCCACCCTCGAAGCTAGACGCTTTGATCGATCCATACGCCGTGAGCTGGTCTGGCGACCATCTGGGCTGGCCTCTTTTAGATGGGATGGTCACCAGACTAAGCGTGAGCCTCCACATCCACATAGTCATCGATATAGATATGATGGTGGTGCCCCACGAGCACACGCCGTGACATCGGGTTCCGACACGCCACCGCCACCCTGCAACGCTCAGATGAGTCATATCGCAGTATCTGAATCAACGCGTCATTCCATCGTGGTCCCGTCGGTCCATGTGCATGCCCCAACACCGGCGTGACCTTGCCGTGTTCAGATAGAAAATTTAATTCCCGTGACACGCATGTGAATCTGATCCGTGATTCACTACACCCATGTAAAGAAAGAAAGACGACGTAGAACGTCTCGCAGAATGAAACCCGAAGAGAAACTGCTTCGATGCGGTACAATTAGCTATCGCAAAAAGGAATGCGTGCGCGTGGGATTGCGCAAGACTAAAACACAAGAACGAGGCGGGAGTCCATACAACATCCAAAGTTTGAAAAACACACAATAATAGCAGAGTACGAGCGAGACAACTGAACGAGGTCGTGGTAATCGTGCGGGGCAGAGTCTAAAAAAAGGTCTACATCAAGAATCTCAACATGCTACCCACGAACGCGGTCGACACAGCCAGGCCACCCAAGGTACCAAACCAGGGTCTCGCCCCGCTGGTGCGCTGCGAGGCCGATGAAGAGGAGCCAGAGGCTTGTCCAGATGCACCACCCGTAGCTGAGGCGCCGCTACTCGAGAGTGTCGTGGTACCGGCAACGTCTGGGAGAGCGCGTGTTAGTGATGTCATCGCAAAACGAGAAAGGAAACCGACATTGGTCAAAGTTGGGGAGCGAATAGTTGGTCTCGACGTAGGGTTGAGATGTATTTGTGGCGACGCCCATGGGGACGATGTACTTGAAGGCGGCCTTGAGCTGGTCGTAAAACTTGACGGCCTCGGACATGGTAAAGTTGTTGAGCTCGTGGGTGAGCATGATTGTCCCACCCTGGGAAGCGGATCAGAAATGCGGTGCCAAGTGGAGAGGATGGGAGCATACGGTGCTAAAGGTGCCGTTTTGAGCACGTGCGATGAGGGCCTCATAGTTGGCGTCGACGTCTGCATCGGTGACGTTTGCGGTACCAGCACGCCAGTCATTGGAGTCGTACTTCCAGATGATGGTGCGGAGACCCAGGGCATGAGCGATGGCACGGACACGGTCGTCGACGTCACCAAAGGGAGGCTGTGAGAGAGTGAGGAGGGAATAAAAGGACAAGAAGACGAGACGCACGCGCCAGCAGGTGGGGGTGACGCCCATGACGAGTTTAATTATTTCCAGCTATCAAGGGTGAGCAGGATATTTGTCGTACGAGGGGATGCGCATACGGCTACAAAGGGATGAGCGAGGATGGCGACAATATGGACCAAGCTTACTGTAATAGAACTCGGCAAAGACCTCTTCGTTTGTGAGGGCGGTCACTGCAACGAGGGTGAATGGAAACGCGGAGGGCAAAGCAGAGAGGACAGACTGTAACGGTGGGACCAAGTGTCTGGGGAGAGGTGAGCAGACGAAGCGACAAGAAGAAAAGGGACACTTGCGGGCACAAATTTCGTGACCGTCTGCGAGGCCGCGCTGCGCCTCGAGAGGCCAATCGACGACGTTGCTGCCAATGTAGAACATGGCTAGAAAGAGTGAGTGGTAGGCGAGGGACAATAGAGATGGACGCACTGGCTTTCTGATTGTTCTGCTGGAGATAATCGTAAAAGGCATTGTGGGAGCAGTTTGGACCGTCGTCAAAGCCATAGCCCAGAGTATCCGGCTACGACTGTGTGAGCGGGGTCCAAGCCAAAGCGGGAGCCGTACCTCTGGGACGGCGGCAAGGTCGGGTGGCAGGCCGGCAATCTTTGGAGTGGTGCATGTTGAATAGGTCCACCAACAGTCTGGGTCGGACGATGGATAGGTAAAGTTTGTCCAGTTTCCCTCTAGCGAATCGGGTTGGTAACCATTTGGGGATATGTTGGGAATTTGAGACTGGATGCTCTGGTATTTTGAAAGGGCATTGGTATCGTTTGCGATGATGGTTGCGGGGGTCCAGATGGGGGGGAATTGGCCCGCGGCTATGGCATTGCTGACGGGCGCATAGTAGTAGGGCAGGCACTCCTCAGTTGCATCTGTCGGGGGTCAGCGCAAGCAGGATGGGGCGAGGGAGACGGACCGGTTATTTGTGCCTCGCCCTGCTCTGTGGTGCGGTCCTGTGCGAATGCGGCAGGCAGGAGGAGGAGAGGGGTAAGGAGCGACGAGAGACGCATGTTGAGAAAAAGAGAGGTGAGAGAAGGCGGGCGCCGAATACTACTGCATTGAGGTTATTATATATTCTATTTTTATACATCTTCCCCACTCTTCCTCGTCGTGCCTTCGTCGTGTCCTCGAGCGTCCTCGTCGTCCGCGACGGAGCCAGATGGAAAGTCGGTTGACACGAAACGTCAGTGTCGCCGAACCGCTTAGTGGACGCTTGGCTCTCTTGCCAAGACTTGGCTTGCACCTTCGGTTGATAGACTTCAAGTTCCACCTGTATAAAAATAGACCACAATGGCAGCTCTGCGCATATAACCCGCCAGTCCACCCATGTCCCACCAGAAAACATGTCCCTCGCAACCCAAGCCCGCTCAGCCATCCGCAGGTCTGACCGCAAGGCAGCCAGGCTGCTCGGCGTCACCCTCACCCGCGACCACCAACCCATCCCACCCAAACGCACCCTCGTCGAGGCGCTCCGGACGCGCCTCGGCTTTCTCCGCAAGAAGCACGTGCCGTCCCCGGAGTCCTCGCACAGCGACCCCGAGTCGGAGTACGAAGAGCACATCGTCTGGGACGAACCCAACCCGTTCGGCCCGCCCGATCCGTCCCTGGCGCGTCTCCGCGCACTCATCCAGGCAGAGATCGCCCGCACGGCGCGCTACGAGTCGATCGGGCCCCTCGACTGTGTATACGATTCGGACGACGAGGACAGCGATGATACCACTGACGAGGACTACGGCGAAGTTGCCGATGACGAGGACGATGCCGATGACGAGGACGAGGACGACTTTGATAGCGAGGATGGCCAAGATGACGACCAATCCGAGTCAGACGACGACAAACCCGCCACGATCGTCCTCCCTCGTCTCCTCCCCATCCCTCTCCGCTTTATCCCCTCCATGCACTCACTCCGCCCTCCTCCCCCACCCCCCTCTCCCACTCCCTCCTCTCACGTCCCCTCCGACGATGAGGAACCTGCCCCCTGGGCCGTGGCCCACAACGACATCGCAGAAGCCGAAGAACGCGCCCGCAAGGCAAAACGCGACGCCCACAGGTCGCGCTCAAAAGCCCTCGCCATCCTAGGCCCCGAGGCCAGCGCAGTCCTTTAACCTGCCTCCTACGTTCAGATCCATTGCTCCATGTACATACATACGACGGACCAGTAGCTTACTCTCATTCATCTGACACACGATCGATACCACAAATTTACTTGGTGCGCTTGTTCAAGAACGCCGTAAACATGTCCCCCTCGGCACCATAGTTGTAGGGGTCCGATAAAAATTAATTAAATTAATTCGCGCTGGCGCGAGAAGGATTTTTGCGTATACTAAGGTTGCAATGGGATCTATGTCATATCTCGACACTGACACCAGTAGCAACAATTCTGAGATCTGAGCGATGGAACATGCCTTCCTAAAACATCTTGGTAAGTCCACTCAAATGTGATTCAAACACCGATAAGTCCTACCCTACAACTATGGTCGGACTACCCCCTCGGCGCGCCCGCCATCAGCCCCTCGGTGATGATCCGCCCCTTGACTCGTAGCCCCTCCTCCCGACACCGCTCTCAACACGACCGCCTCGTACTCCTAGACCCGCCCCTCCTGCCCTGTGGGCTGCACGCGACGACGAGGGCGAGATACCGATAGCACGTGATGCGTGGCATCATGAAGGCTCCGTCTTAGTTCTCCCCGCTCAACCGCCGTCAATCTTTCAATTATGAAAAAACCTCACAAACGGAACTATGCCGAGATGGATTCTAAAGTGTTCATACCTAGGTCATCGTTGGTTACCTCGCTTGGCAGTTCTGCCAAAGGTCAACCCCCTCTACCCCCCAACGGCATCGCAGAAGGCCCGACGAACGCGCCGGGAAGGCAAAACGCGACGCTCATTCAAAAAAGCCCTCGCCATCCTAACCCCAGCATACCTGTCACGATTACGATCATTGTTTTATGTAGATACGACGTACGGACCAGTAGCTTATTACCCTCATTCATGCACGCACGACTTGTAACACAAACCTACTTGGTCCGCTTGTATATCTTGTTCAAAAATGCCGTAAACACGCCCCGCCTCAGCACGCACCCGTCCACATCTCCCTCGGGTTCCGGCACGTTCGCAATCAGCTCCTCGATCCGCACCTTGACCTTGACCTCGTACTCCAGATACCGCTCCCTCAACCCGACCGCCTCGTACACCTCCTTGACACGTCCCTCCTTGTCCGCATCCTTGCGTCCATAATTCGCGTCGAGCACCGCCCGCTGCTCCGGCGTCGCCACCGCCAACGCAACGTTCACACACCACGAACACTTGTTATCCACGATATCCGTCCCGATCTTCCCGATCTGCTCAGGGGTCCCCGCATAATCCAAGAAATCGTCCTGGATCTGAAAGTACTCGCCCAACGGGAGCAGGATCGAGAGGGCGACCTCGTACGGGCGGACCGTCTCGCCCTTGACCACGTACGACTCGGGCACGCCGCAGACGCGCAGCGCGAGCGCGACGGAGAGGTAAAAGCTGTAGTACGCCGTCTTGTATTGTGCGATGAACGCGTGTCTGCAACCGGCGTCAGCGCCCGCTCACCAAACCGCAACGCAACAGACTTTTCGAACGAGAAGGTACTCAAATCGACGCGATCCTCCGGGGCCGTGATCAAATCGACCAGCTGACCCATCCCCGTCTGAAACGACGTCTAAAACGTTCACGCGTCAGTGCAACCCGTCCGTGATTCCGGATTCGTCGGAAAACGCGACACGCACGTCGTGAAACAATTCGAGCAAATGCACGTAATACGGCTCTTGGCGGAAATGCTTCTTGAGTAGGTGATAGATCGCACCTTCGAGCATGACCGCGTCGTTGATCGCAATGTTCCCCACGCCTGGGACGCGGTACCAACACGGCTGTCCGCGGCGCGTGATCGATTGGTCCATAATATCATCCGAGACGAGGAAAAAGGCTTGCAGCTGCGTCGCGGCGGCGGGAGTGAGCACACGTCAAGACTCGACGAGCGACGACGGACGCACCAGCTCGATACACCACCCCAACACCGCCGTCTGGAAATACTCGTCGTCCGACAATCCCCGACCTCTCAAGATCTCCACCGAATCGACGACGCTCAGGCCGCGGTTGAGTTTACCCCCTGGGACGTTGAAGTCGAGGTTCTGCATCGCCCGTCGCATCGACACCAAACCACGTCCGCGCCAACGTCAACCACGACGAACCCAACCGAGAGAGAGGCGTGGACCAACCCGACGAAACCACTCGACAGCCTCGGCCGGCATATTCTTCCCCTTGAGATGATCCAGTAGCTCGTCTCTCAACGTCTCAAACACGCCCTCGAATTTCCGACGTTGTTGCGCCTTGCGAGCGGTCGTCGTCGCCGTCGTGCCGTTTTGCTGTTCGCTGTGGGCGTGGGCGTGATGAGGGAGACGAGCCGCGTCTTTTTCACCGGGTGGCGGACCCGCAATCCTTGGGGTCGTGCATGATGAATAGGTCGGCCAACAGTCTGGGTCGGAAGAGGGATAGGTAAATTTTGTCCAGTTTCCTTCTAGGGAATCCGGTTGGCCGGCGGGGGGATAGTAGTAGGGCACGCACTCGGCATCTGTCGGGGGTCAGCGCAAGAAAGGTGGGGCGAGAGAGACGGACTGGTTGCTTGTGCCTCGCCCTGCGCTGTGGTGCGGTCCTGTGCGAAGGCGGCGGGGACGAGGAGGAGAGGGGTAAGGAGCGACGTGAGACGCATGTTGAGAAACAGAGATGGTGGAGGGCTGGTATAAGAATGTTAATGAGGTACGATGTTCCCAACCTCGTCCTCGGCGTGTCCTGCTCGTCCAGCGTCGTCCGCGATGGCGTTGGCTTACACGCGACGTGAAACGCTAAGCTGGCCTCCGTCAGCCAACAGTATTGATGGCAAACTTTGGAAACCTTTGGTGTAAGTAGTAGCTGTTCCGAGTACTAGGTGATTATGTAATACGGTGGCTGTACTACGGCACACCGTTTCGAGCTTCGTACCCAAGGTAAATATAGATGATATACAGTGGTATACATGCAGACGTTCGCCCGCACCAGAGATCCTTCCACAAAATTCCATTTCGCTCACCTCCCCGTCAAGCGAATCTCCATCCATCGCAGAGGTGGGAATGTCACTGCCGCGAAACAAGCTGCGAGCTATGCATGATGAAATGCGTCAGTGATACGGGACGGTGATGTCAACCGCGTTTACCTCGAATCCGAGATCGGCGCCATACGTCGCACCGGCCATTTTCCCGATCGGTCCTGTGTACCATACTTGCGACATTCCGACCACCGCGCCGGTTATTCCGAAACAGCACGCCAACGTGCTTGCGATGCCAATTGGAAGTCTGCGAGTGAAAGAGGGGAGAATCGAGCGCATAAGAATACGATATAGAGCCAGGGGTGTCGTTGCGACAGCCACGTGGAAGAAGAGACACGTACTTGGAAGGGTTATCCCAATCTGCCAAGTTATATCCTCCCAACCGACCCCCTTTCCGCCGAAACAGGAAATGTTCCTCCGCAACGATGACGATAAAGAATGATATCCAATAACTGAATACGGACAAAAGGTTGGTGAGAACAGTACTGAGATGCTCGCGTCCGGCAACACCGGCAACGGTATAGACAACGAAAACGATGAACACCCAGAGAAAGCGGGGTACCATGGCAAAGGGACGACCGAGCGCTTGTATGGAGAGAGCGGCGGAATATGTATTGGGAATGTTGTTCGAACTTTTTCGTGAACACACGTAAGCACGAGATTCGGTCAAGACACAAAAAGACGCACATTGCGCTCAACGATAACATCACCAGGAGGAACTTTCCTCCGCCTCCCCAAGGCGATAACACCTGGGCGATCAAAGCACCTGTGTTTCCACTTGAACCAAAGGCAGCGACATAGACGGGATCGGTGATTGTCATCAACGTAGCGCCCAGTGACACAGCGAAGGTTATCGGAAGGAACACGCCGCAGAAAGTCAGTATGAATACATGCCAAGGATTCGTATCGACCGGTAAGTAGACATTGTAGTCAGCAGCGATGGGCGCCCAGCCCGCGGCGCCGCCAAAGGCGATTGCGCCGAAGCTAAGAATGTCTGCGCTGAGCGCCCTTCCGGTGTCTTCCAATGGCTTTTGAGCATTCACATCATATCCGGCTTTGCTACCGAGTCCATAGACACAGCACAGGGCTAAAAATGTGACCACCCAGGCGTAACGCTCGTAGACGTGGACCATGTCGTAGCCGATGAAACAAGGAATGAGACTGCAGGCACCGATGATGATGATGCCACCAACGAGGGGGAGTGCGTTTGCATTGATCGAAGCAAGCGTCTGGCCACCAAGGATAACAGCTACCGTAGCCCAGCCGAGTCTAAAGGGCGAGTGTCAATGGGGCTGGTAGCAAGCATCGAGAAGAAAACAAACTGAGTGATGATGTTTAGGACAGAAAAAAAGGCGCCCCCCAAGTACCCTGAACTATAACGGGATATGATCATCGTACGCAGGCCAGTCTGTGGGCCAAGGGTGGCAACAAATGCCGTTGCCACACTACCGAGGAGAGTAAACCAGAAGATGGTCGCGACGGCATGACTGGGCTAGGTCTAAGTGCAACTTGAAGTTGATACGGGTAATCGGAGGCTCACGGTAAGGTAAGAGTGAAAACGTATTGGCCTAATACACCTATAGGTATAGCCGTAAGTACCAAGTTCACGGACCTATTCCATTGGTGAGGCACAAAACAAGATCGATAAAGTGGACATACCACCACATCCATAGACTACAAGGGATGTTCAGCGCATGCCCGGAAACGAGTGAACGCAGAGGAAACGGACTTGTTCCAGGAATTTTTCGATTGTCTCTGGTTTTCTGGCACACGCTCTACGCCTCTTGCTTCGACACCACTCTTGAAGAGTTTGGAGAGAAGTGGGCCAAAGGTACCGAAACGTTCTGCAATCACTTGGTCGGGTGCATGCTCGACTGCGTACACCTCGGGGTCTCCGCTCGCGACACCTAGTTCCTTGTCAGAGGATCTGGGGCTGCTGTCCTTGGACATGTTGAGGGCACGGGAGGACGAGTGGGAGAAGGGTACGCGGACAGAATAACCCGACCGAACAAGGGATTTTAAGATGTGACACGCTAGGAATTGGAAGCTGATGGACGCGCATGGTTGTTTCGAGCAACGAGCATGTGTCAGGTTTTAACAAAGACTACCGCTCACTTCTCTCTGCGCGCTCCTTGCAACAGTAGAAAGGCTGAATAACGGCGCCGTTTCACCCGAGTCTCGATCCGCAGGGGCGGCGGTAGGCTGTAACCGCGATATTTGTTTCAAGTTATACAACCCACCGTGACTCATCTAGAAACTAGCCGAGGGGGAGGCAGCCCCCCGAGGGTAACTAACCCCGTTTTGGATACATAGATTATTCCACTTTTCCTACTCAAATGGCCTGCGGTCACGAGTCAGAGAGTCGTTCGTATCGCCACCGCGTCCGTTCCTCTCGCGGCTCGACGTATGGGTTGTCTGTGGGCTCCATTGGTCGGCATGTTACCTCGCTGTGCCTGTGCGCCCTGATCCATACACCCGGGCCCCCTCCAGTCTGTACACGCCGACGACGGGCAATGACTGTGATAGAGATGACTAAGATGACGAGTTCGTGGTCGACGACGGTGACAAATCCGCCACCATCGTCCTCCCCATCCCCCTCTGTTTTATTTCCTCCATGCATCCCGCCGCCCTCATCTACCCCCAGGCCTCTCTCCCTCTCCCATCCCCTTCGACGAGGATCCTGGCCCCCGGGGACATCGCTGAACCCTGTGACTGCCCCCCACGATCAGATCCATGTACCTACATACGACGGACCAGTAACCTACTCATATTCATGTACACACGGACAACCTCTTAACACTAACCAAATCACTTTACATATGGTCGATAACGCACATCTACTTGGTGCGCTTGTAAATCTTGTTCAAAAACGCCGTAAACACGCCCCGCCTCAGCACGCCCCCATCTCCCTCGGGCTCCGGCACGCTCGCAATCAGCCCGTCGAGCCGCACCTTGACCTTTTCCTCGTACACCCGATACCGCTCCCTCAACCCGACCGCCTCATACACCTCCTTGACCCGCCCCTCCTTGTCCGCATCCTTGCGTCCATAATTCGCGTCGAGCACCGCCCGCTGCTCCGGCGTCGCCACCGCCAACGCAACGTTCACACACCACGAACACTTGTTATCCACGATATCCGTCCCGATCTTCCCGATCTGCTCAGGGGTCCCCGCATAATCCAAGAAATCGTCCTGGATCTGAAAGTACTCGCCCAACGGGAGCAGGATGGA
>JBBPNE010000971.1:0-10549 GCA_038090735.1 Xerocomellus amylosporus | reverse complement strand
CTGCAAGGTGGGTTCACACAAATCACTTAGTCACTCAGATTGGTTTGGTAACTCAATTCTATTGTGCACTAAGGAGTTGGCAAGATCAGGTCTCTATAGCGCAATTACCTCTTATCTCCTAGAGTGGATAATTGGGCTGAGACACTGTACTCTACTACCTCTTATCTCCTAGAGTGGGCAGCAAGCACAGTGAACTGACAGGTTCCTATTGCTGGGAATCTTATTGCCTTTAGTTGCCCTTGTGGGGTTTTCTCCCTAAAGGTGTCCTAACCTAACAGTGGACATATCTAGTTCGGGGGTGGGAATCACACCCAGTATCTTTTCTGACACACACACGTCTTGGAGCCTGATCTGCTCTCCTTTTATATGTAAATACAAGAGGCTGTGTAGTTTCCTATCTAGGTCAGGCTATGTAGCAAGCTGAATAATGCCAAGAGAAAGCTGACAAATGCCGAGAGAAAGCTTACCAATGCCAAGTCCAATTGCCAGATTCAAGTCAGTGGCTTGGTAATCATGGGCTTGGCAATGACTCATTGTGACTCATGCTGACTCAGACAGTCACATCACCAACACACTCTCTGGTACTTAAGTAAGTACAAGGTATTCAAACAATAGATACAATAAGTAGCTATTGGTAGTAACAGAGATATGGTTGGAGAAATTAAATAATTTCTCTACAACAGGTGGATGGAAAAATCAGGAAAAATAGAGGAAGGTAGTTCATATGAGGCACTATGTAGTCTTAGAGTTTGGAGTGATTTGGACCGCGGGAAAGGGGTGAAATCTCACATCTCGGGTCAAGTGTACACAAGGACTATACAAGTATTATCCAAGAACTCATGATCCATGCATCAAACCAGTTTGATGCAGGTCATCGGGTTATAGGGAATGATGAGGAGGTGGTGTTATAGTTGACCACAGGTAGTCCGAAGGTAGTCCGAAGCGTGGAAAAGTAGTCTGAGTGGTGATCGGACTGTTGTGCACGGTGTGGAGAGGTGGAGAAGGTGCAGGACGTAGTTGACGAGCCCTGTAGTGAACTCGGACGTGTGGAAAGTAGGTCGCAGAAGGGAGATGGAAAAACAGATGATCAAAAATGCATTCGGAAATGCTAGGTACAGTGTTTTATAGTCCGGGAATTGCCCAGGACTGTGTAGCTACTAGGAATAAGGTTCGGAACTGTAAGAAAACAATATCTGAAGTATACTAATGAAAATGCATGATACTAAAAGAAGTCCCACAATTTTCCGACCAGTTTGGTCATAAGACCGCATTTTTGGACTTCCAGACTTCGGACTAGCGTGGGAGAGTGGGCAGAAATGCACGGAAATAGGTGATACCAACCTAGAGCATCTCAGAGCTCTACAACATGTATAAACCTTTGATGGCACTGTGTTCCACTGCTTAATGCACAGGGCACTGGTATGGGAGACTATGCTGGTTCTGCTGACATGTTCACGTTACAGAATTAACTATGTCTACTTCCTCCTCCAAAACCATGCTCCTCATTCTCATTGGCGCCAACTGGAACCAGTGGTGGCCCTCCATGGCTGCCTATATTCAGGCTGAGTGGATGCTTCTGGTCGGCCGAGTTCTCTAAACCGGCCCTCTCGACTTCGCCCCCTCCTACCAAGGATGAGCGAGACTTTTGGATTCAATGGACAAAGGCAAACAACACCGTCGTTGGATCTATCAAACTCCACCTCTCAGAGTCCCTGAAGGCTAAGTACCAAGTGCAGGATGATGCTGCTGCTTTGGTCAAGTTCCTCAAAGATACATATGCTTCACCTGGGATCCGTGGTGCATTTGCGCTGTTCAAAGAGCTCCTAGACACGAAGATTGCCCAGTCCTGACATCCAGCACCATCTCTTTCTATGGTGGCACACTTTTCTCTCATCTCAAGCAAGCAGGATATTTGTTCCCCGACAACATCCAGGCCATGCTTCTGCTGGCCAAGCTCCCACCTTCCATGGATGTGGTCGAACAAATGATTGTGCAAGCCAAGGATGCCTCTGGGAAGGTGAAAGATCCCACTATGGAGGAAATCCAGCAGGCTGTGGTCCTATCATGGGACCAGCACCATATGCTGAAGGATCAGCCCAAGGCCGCTCAGGCCAACAAGATCAGCACTGTGGATCGCAAGGGGGATGACCACAAGTTTGAGCAACAACAGACACCACAAGGCAATGGCTTGAAGAAGAAGTGGAAGTGTGGTAAACGTGCTGGCAAGAAACAGAAGGAGAAGGAAGCCAGCAGCTCCCACTCCCATGCCGCCCACATCACTTCTGTGGTTAGTCCTGAGCTGCCCATGGACCCTCGTGCCCTCACCCACAGTCCCACCAGTCTCTACCAAGGGGTGGGTGCTCTACCCTTCCACACCGGAATTCAGGAGGTGTTCTCCTTGGCTCACTGCCTGGAGATTCAACCCTCCATTGAAACCATCTGTGGTCTGGACAGTGGGCTCACTACACATGGGCCTGGTTTTTTATCATCCTGCATTCTGTCATCATCCACTGTCACACTGGACGACTCTCCTCCTCAGCTCGCCCCAAGGCTTGAAGCTGTTTACAAGTCAGAATCTGACTCTCCTCCACCCACCAAGCGCTCTAAGTGCTCCTGCAAAAAGGAGATCATGGCACCTCCTGTTGATCACTGGGATGAAGATGATATCATCAACATCTACGGCTCTGGAGGAGAAGACAATGGCTTCGTCCACACGTGCTCATCAGTACCTCTTCCTCTTCACACTCCACATGATTCGCTAATGGCAGCTCTTGCGTCCACAGCTGGTAGGTATATTAATATATGTGGTAGCATACGTCCTTGCAATGCAACATGTTGCAAATGCGAAAAGTATGAACATTGACATGACAATTTTAAGTCACATTGGATTCTTGACTCCAGTGCTTCAGTGCACTTTACCCAATTAAGGGAAGCCTTTATAACTTACCACAAGTTTAGTAAAGAAGAGCACCTACCAGTTCAAACTGCAGCCGCTACTATTTTCATAGAAGGGAAAGGAACCATCCATTTGCAACGGGTAGATAGCTGTAAGCACTCTCATGATATTGAGCTGCATGACATTGGGCATATTCCGTTCTGGACTTAACGGTGGCTAAAGCCATAAATAGTTCCGGCACTGCGGTGTACCGGAAGCGAACGCCTAACTGAACCCTAATGTTCTAACTGTTCATTAATCGAACTCTGTACCGCTTTGGTACGTCAGCTGCACGTGGGATAAGGATACCACGTGTTGTGTCCCGGGTGCACATTCCTTAACTGTTCTGGTGATAACGGCCCAACAGAACCTAATTCCGAGGGCCCCTAAAGCCTAAGGCCGCTAACCCCGGTATTGGACGGAGTTAAGTCTGCAAGGAACCTAATTAGTGACACTACTGGCTGCCTTCGGGTGGCGTGGGAACGGTGGCTGTGTCTGTACCTGGTGCCTTAAGCCTAGACTCTAGTAAGCGGCCCGTCCATTGCCGCCGGCTGGCCCGAAAGGGAAGCTGTATGTGGGAGTGATCCAAAGAAGGCAATTCTGCACCCCACCTGTGGGGGATAATGCAAAATCCTGTTGGTGACCCATCAACATAACTAGATTAGTGAAAGCAAGCGGGTTCTAGGGTGTGCACCCTAGCTGATGAGTCAGAAATGATGAAACCCCTCAATGATGCCTGTAGACCAGGTAGTGGCTTAGTAAGGTGTGCTTGGCAGTCCCCCTTAAATCGGGTAACCCCCGGACTGGTTGGCGAAAGTCCCGGTTGGAAAGGAGTCGAGTGCGCCCACTGGCTGGCTTAGCGACCCCCGGTACCTAATTAGGATAACTAGTCGCATGCGATATCAGGCACCTCCAATTCAAGAGAGGGTGGCGGACCGTTCCCTTGCCAGGGAGCTCCTAATCCAGGCCGGGTCCACCTCCCCTCGCCCCCCCTTCGGGGGGGCTCAGGAAGGCTACCTAACTCTGGTGTCAACCTCATTTCTCTTGGGCACCTGCTACAAGCAGGAGCTAAGGTAACTGGTGGATGAACACCATCACTGTGACATATGGCGATGGTAATATACTAGCGCCTTTCACTACTGGCCAACTTGGCCATAATATGGACACTTTGAAAGTGTTCCCAGTCCACTCCCATGCCCTTGGCACTATAGACTATGAAACAGTCCATTGGAGGCTTGGACATCCTTCAAAAGAGGTTGCGAAACATGCCAAGCAGCATACATCTGGGCTTCCAGATTTGACCATCCCAGATACAGTCTCTACTGTATGTCCCAGCTGCACTAAAGGCAAACAGCCTCAATGCTCCTTCCCACCTACCAATGTGCGCCAAGTATTCTGTAAAGATGTTAGGTGGTGTGGGCCTATCCGAAAAGTGCTCTAACCTTTCCTAAGTCAGTAGGGAGCAAATGCGGTCAGTAGCAACACCAGGAAAAGAAGGGAAACAATAGGTTCGTCCCTTAGGGATCCTAGGAGGAGAGGAAACAGTAGGAGGATAATGCGAAGGCTTACTGAACCTCTTCAAGATGTAGGATGGTCATCCTAACACTTCCAGGACTGCTGGACTGGTGCAGGATACTGAGGAAACTGTTGCACACTACTTCTGGGACCGTCGGACTGGTAGCGCATGTACTGGACTGCATTCGTACTGTAGGCAAGGCTTGCTAAAGGGGGGTTCATGAAGGGAAGATCTCTCCGAGTAAAAGCGGTTTGGACTCGAGAGACTGCTAGGAAAACTGCAAGATGATATTTAAGGTGCGCATACAAGACTTTTATAGTCCGAGCACTCCCGAGACTGTCTAATGCACAACAAAAAAAAGGAGACAGAAGATAAGTAAGTGCAGCACCATACAGGACTTATGCGATATATCCAGATAAGTGCGAAATATGGAACATGAAATGTGTACTAGAAGGAACTGAGAGAACAATGTGAAGGAACTCACAGACAAACTGGAAGGAGCACAGACGAGGATAGGACTGGTCAGCACAGGATTTGATCCAGAGGAAATGGGATCCGGTTTAGTGGAAGTGCGGAAGATGAGTGGTACTAGCTGCAGATGAAGCGGACATATGTTGAATGCGAGAGGATGGCATGGGGAATGTGTGAGGACGTAAGGCAATAGATAATGGAAGGAGCTGTGCGACCAGGTAATGTAGATTCCCTACAGTGCCTTTGAGCTTATTCACACGGACATTAAGTCCTTCCCAACCAAGTCATACCACAAGTACAAGTACTTGATCATCTTTCTGGATGATTTCACCTCAATGCCATGGACTATTCCTTTGCACGTGAAAAGTGCTGCATTGGTGGCTACCTGCCAATTCCTATCCATGGTGAAGACACAATTTCAAGTGTCTGTACAAGGTTGCATGTCAGATTTCAGCGGCGAGTACAAATTTGCCACCTATGATGATTTGCTCAAGGGGGAGGGCATTAAATTTTACAACTCTGCCCCCCATGTACCTCAACACAATGGACGCACAAAACATTTTACATGCACTCTGATGGACAAAGCTGAGGCTATGCGCCATTTGGCTTGCTTGCCCGATAGTTGGTGGGAATTTGCTACCACCCATGCCACCCACCTGTACAACAGGACACCTCTCTCTCATCTTCAATGGCGAACACCTTATGAAGCACTTCATAGCAAGCAGCCTGGTATGGATCACTTGCGCGTATTTGGTTGCGCTGCATATGTTTTCTTCCCCTCCGATGTTGGGGCAGATTAACTTGCCCCTAAGTCAGAGCTTATGGTGTATCTTGGTGTAGCACCTGAGAATGAGGCTAACTACCTCTTTATGTGTTCCCCCAATAATGTCCTATTTACCGCAGTGCAAGCTTCATTTGAAGAAGCACTATTTCCTAAGTGTGACAGACCGAAACAGTCCGGACAAGGACCACAGACATACCTGCAGAACTACCCGTTCTCAAGGTCCCTGTACCTCATGGAGAGGGCTACGTCCCTCTGTCTCGCTCTACTTCCCCGGACTCACATCCAGTAATGCCCCCTGCAGTGCCTGCACCTATCAGGCAACCACCTGCTCCTCATAAGCAGCATGCCCCGCTGCCAGCTAAAACATCTTTTTCCTGGCCCCAATTAATATAAAAATCCCCCAGCTGCTCCTCGCCGTTCTGGCAGAGAGTGCAGGATTCCAGTTCATCCAGATAACATATACGGTAATGACCATCATCCAACAGAACAAGTCCGTGATATTGAGCACAAAGATCACGATGCATGGCAACAGCCTCTACCTGGGCAATTTCCCAACACACCAGTCCAACCCCCCCCCCCCACCGCTACTGAAAGTAAGGATGATGTCAAACGACTATGTTGTGAGCGGGGATCTGGGTTGGCCACATATTTACTTTCTAAGGTGTTACCCACAGTATCTGCAAAAAACATACCAATCTGTTACGGTTTTACCGTTGGTCACTCTTTTTCCTATTCCAGACCCAGCTGCTCGGTGGAGTCCTCTCTCACCTCACTTGTCCAAGCACAGTCCACTCATTGTCCCAACTCCTGGTTGTTCCCCAGACATCGCAACTGCCTTGCACTCCATCTAGCTGATGCCCTAGTAGTCATGCCGAACCAGTAACTACTCTCCCTCTCCTTCTTTGGACATGCATATGTATGCCTTCCCCTTTTGGCTGACTTGGTCTGTGCACCTCCTTAGTTCACTATACATAAGTAGCACAGTTTCTCTGTACTTGCTCCCCATCTGATTCTACGCAATCTATTGTGTAGTATTCAAGGTCATCCAGCTAGGACTTAGTCGCTAGTCTGAGACAATTAAGTCCATCTAGACTTAATCAGGATTTCTACATATCTTCGCACTACACCGGAGTGTGCGCTTCAACTTTGGTTCTACGCAACAACATAACACAATCCATGAATGGACCTACAGGTGTTACAGTTTGACCTTTGGTCACTCTTTTCACTTCCTTTTCGCCCGGTGAAGTCCCCTCTCACTTCACTCAACCACGCACAGTCCACTCATTGTCACAACCTCCAATTGTCCTCTAGATGTTGCAGCTGCCGTGCACTCCGTCTAGCTGATGCCCTAGAAGTCTTGCCGAACCGGTGACTGTTCTCTCCTTCTTTTGGACATGCATACTCATTCCCTTGTTTCCTTTTAGGACTTACTTTCCATTTCTGGTAGTCGCATCCACTGTCAAACAGATGATTTTCCACTAACAAAGGACGGAGGAAGTCGTCGAGAATCCTCTGGGGTGTGAGAAATCTCGGAGACAGAGAGAGTGGGGGAGTGAGTGCCAACTTCGGAACCGCGGAGTTGGACTTGTCCGAGGGACTTCGGCTTCAGCATATGTGCTGTGCCTAGTTCAAGTTACGGTGTCCCTAATTTCGATTGTCGTTCCGAAGTCTACTGAGGGAGATTTGCAGAAGTCTGAGGTGCACCAGCACGGCAACACCGAGGATATCCGAGTAAACTCTGAGGCTCGGAGATGGTAGACGTTGAGTGGCTGCAGAGATGCAGCGCGCTCAGAGATGAGTCAATTGTTGGACTCGGGTCGGAGGTTGGGGATGACGGAAGATAGAGGGAGCAGAGGACAACGGCGAGTAAAGGTTCAGGTGCATCTAGTGAAGACTTGAAAGGGTTGTGACGGAGGTCTTATGTGGGAGCATAGGGGAGGAGTGGATTCATAAGACAAGTAAAGCAATGACAAGCAATGGGTACAAGTGAGCAAGCAAGCAATAATCGGACTAAGGTTTTACTAACTAAGTGTACAGTACTTATAGTAATGGTAGTACACTGCAAAAGTCCGAAAGCGGGGGCTCAGAGGTAAGCTCATACCGAGCTACAGATAGGTACAATACCTGAGTCGGAGGCAGTGTCTCGGAGGTCCGAAGGTTGTGTGTGGCGTGGACACCAGATCTAGGGTTAAGTATACGAGTGGGGATAATACAGATAGAGAATGGAGTTACACTAATGGGGCGGCATAGGATTATACCTGTGTAAGGGTCCGAGAGTCTGAGAGTCGGGTTTGAGACCGAGACTATAGGGTAGGAGTGAGGTCGGAAAGGTCAGAATAGGCTTGAGTGGACTTGGTGGAATTCCGGGATATGACATCCACCCAGTGACTGCTCCTTATTCCTCCATTTGGTCAGTGGCAGTTCCTGCCCATTATGTCTTCCTCTGGAGTTGTACTACAGTACAGCTTGGTCCGTGCACATCCTTAGTTCACTATATAAGTCGCGCAGTTTCCCTGTACTTGCTCCTTATCTGATTCTACGCAATCTATTGAGTAGTTTCCAAGGTCATCCAGCTAGGATTTTGTCGCTAGTCTGAGTTCCTAAGTCTCCTTAGACTTAGCGGGATTTCTAAGTGTCTTCGCACTACACTTAAGTATGTGCTTCGACTTTGGTTCTACGCACCAGCGTAACAACAGGGACATCCAAACCCTGCCATCAGATCAACAAACTGAATGGAGAAAGGCATGCGAGACTGAGCTTAACATGCTCAAAGAACGGAATGTATACGAGCTCGTAGATGCGCTGAAAGGCCACAAAGTCATAAACAATCACTGACCTGCATGGAACTGGTTCCATGCACAGTCAGACCTATACCCAAATGAGTGGATTCCCACCCTTTCATGCAAGGGGGATTCTGCTGTACAATGGGAATAGATGACCATTAGCATTGCCTACCTATTCCCCAAGTTTCATCTTCACCAAAGGATAGAGGAGCTACAAGTATATTTCTCCCCATCCAAGCTACTACTTACTACTTACTATTCACATACATCGGACCCGAGTTTCCATATTTCCCACCTTTTCCACTGTCTGACTGCTTAGATAATTGAGGGCCAGATGGCTCATAGTCTATGTTATCTGTACCTATTTTCATTTCCAAATTCCAACCATAGCTCATGGAGAAAATAAATATTTACTCCAAACTCGACCTCAGATCTCAACCACTGCTACACACCAATACTATTTATTTAATATCTCTATAACTACTAAGTACATAGCCAAGTGTCAGAGAGAGAATGATTAGGCACAGCATGAGTCAGGATGAGTCATTTCGAGTCACATGACTGTAATTGGTCAGCAATCTCTTGGCATTTGAATGCTGCTTTATAAGCAGCCATGACTCCTGATTGGCTAGCCCTGCCACTGTAAATATGTATAAAAGAAGAGTGTTTCAGGCCAACAGAGAGCGTCTGTCTGACCACATCTGAATATCTGAGTATCAGGAGCTGACAAGCCAGAGAGCTTGAGCTCAACCTATCAGGACTTCCCCTACATGTACCCAACACAGGACCTAGAGTAGGTGATTTCCACCACTCTAGTACTACTAGAAAGTTGTTAGGAGTAACAGACTTGTACCCATAGTTAGGATGAGTGAAATAGGACAACCTTTTGGGAGAAAACCCTAAATTGGGCAACAAAAGGGAGTGATCCCCAGCAACAAATTCTACTAGTTCTACTGCAAACTTGCTACTCTGAACTGACTATCCACCTCAAGGGATAAGAGGTAGCTCAGTGACTACACCTGAAACCACAACTCCTTATGTTTGCAATACATTTGAGTTAGGAAACCCATCTGTGTAAACTAAGAGACTTATGTGAAGAACCCAGTATCGCTACATTGCAGCACATCGCTGGATTGGTGTCCACAAAGCTGCTGACTAATATCTAGGATATTCAATCCTAAACTTCTCTACTCAATCGAACTCTCTAAAGCATTACTGACCAGACACAAGTCTGAAGCATTTTCAATTCTGATCTTTGCATCACTTGTTGCAGATCAGCAAACAACCCACGCTACTGATACACTAAGTTACTCACCAATTCGTTCCCAGTATAACTAGGACTGTTTCACCTAGGAGAGTCACATCCCTAGCTAATAGTGTTCTATCCGTGGAGGCAAGAGCAGTTGTCTGGAGAGCCTAAGGTTATTGTTCTCTGCTTGTTGCCTAGAAAGAAGTCATCGCTGGGTTTTTGACATCAAACCCGATGGCCGCAAGCGTGCCCGCCTTGTAGCAAAAGGCTTCTCCCAGGTCAAAGGCATTGACTTCAACCATATCTTCTCCCCTGTTGTAAGGTTTGAGATGGTGTGCTTAATGCTTGCACTAGCCTCCCTTGAGAATTGCCACATCAAAGGACTCGATGTTCAAAGCACCTATTTATATTGTTACGCGAGTCGACGACTAACGTTGGAGTGGGCCAACGTCTGAGTCAGAGGAGGAGCTCACAAAGAGTCACAACGTCTCTGAGGCAGAGGTTTAGACGGCGAAGGGACTCAAGGGATTTGAGGGACTAGAAGGCCTCACAAGGGACTAAGGGCTTATGGAGACTAAGGACGAGACCGTGGGTCAAGGACGCAAGTCGACGCAATATTGCGTAGATCAAGAATATCGTACAGAATACAGGTGGCGTAGTATAAATACTAAAGGCCGCGTCAGCAAAGAACGACAGAGAATCTTATGGAAGGATGAGTAAGAGGGAACACGTAACCGATACGATAGAATCGGCTAAGGAGTGATAAGTCCAAAGATAAGAGATAACCAAGATAAACGTAAGTCTCCTCCGG